>VZSE01005712.1:2554153-2856295 GCA_013398275.1 Promerops cafer | reverse complement strand
GCAGGCGCGCAGCCGGGCCGCCGGGAGGCGTCCCCGCCGCACCTTCGTGCCCGTACCCGACCGCGCGGCGATGCCGCGCACCGCGCCTGATGCGAGGGCCCGAGCGGAGCTGCCCGGCCGGCTGGGCTTGCCGCCCCGGGCCGGCTCTCCGCAGCGCCTGTCCCCCGCCTCCCCTTCCCCGGCATCACCCAAAAATCGTTCACCGGCTGGGCGAGCAGCGAGAGAGGGCAGGCAGGGCGGGAAGACGGGGGGTCCCGGCACCCCAGCGCCTTCACGGCTCCGTTGGTCCTTTCTTTCTTTCCCTCGCACTGACATGGCCCGGCTTCTGCCCGGCAGGGACGGCGCGCCGAGGCACAGCGATGCGTTAGGGAAAACATGTCAGGGCAGGGTAAACAGCACTTGGAAACGATTTAAAGGATACTCAGTTGACTCACTGCTGTGCTCGAATACAAAACGCAGTCTAGTAGCGTTGTTGCATTCTCCTAAAAATCTGCTCTTAGAAACCAGGTCTGGTACTGTAGGGTTTAGGTTTCTCGTCTGTATGACTGCAAAACACCGAGGATCCGCTTTGACCTTTCAGGGTGTGCAACATGGGCAATTCCCAGCTCTCAAGGTCAGGGAGAAGCAGCTGGGCATTAAGCGAGGGCCGGTGCCAGCGGGGCCGGTGCCAGCGGGGGGCGAGGGCCGTGCGCGCGTCCCACGCTCCGCGCCCGCCCGGGGCTGCGGTGACCAGAGGGAGCGACAGCCGCGGTCAAAGCAGCTCAGACTTGATCTGATAACTGTCCCCTCCCTTTGTTTGGGGGTTTTAGCCATCCGCTCCCTCGCTGCAGCACTGAAATGAAATCCTCTCAACTGCCTCTACTCACGAAATCGCATGTACTAGGCAGGACCACTTGGGGCTTGATCAACTGTTTTAGGTCCAAAGCACAGTGACAACCCAGAGTACAACACCCACACCACCCCGCAGAATCAGGATCGTTATCTTTGTTAATGGCAATGATTTATTTTTTTATTTAATCATTTTGATGTCTCTGCATACCTGTGCAATTAGTGTTGAGAAATGGTAACATGTATTAATAAAAACATGACACGATAAAAGGAGACTGGGTCTTGAAGACCTTGCACTATGGAGTAGTGAGAACCATAGAGCTGGTCCAGGGCTCTTCAAAACCACATGAAACTTTCAACAATGCTAGCAACAATCTTGGGGGTGAATATCTAGAAGTCACTGAAATATGGACATGCCATAGCCATGCTGACCTTCCTCAGTTCAGAGTGTCTGTCCAGGAGAGTAGGGAGTGGAAGAACAATCTCAAGCTTTTAGGACCAAAGGAGGAGTTCTGCCATAGTGGGCAGTGCACCTTCCTGAAGCCGATTTCAACTGGGTTAAATCTGCAAAATGCCTCAAACAGAATGCAAGGACAGATCATTTGTCTATGTAATAATTTTGTACCTACTATATATAGTTAAAAGTATGGGTTTCTGTGAGAGCAACATATAGCAAAAGAGCAGAGTCTCTATTGTTCTTTGTGTATTACTAATATAGCCAATTGCCCTTTCTTGCTATCCTTATAAACATCTGTATAAACCCTAAATAACGCTTTATGCATTTCTAATGGAATTAAATTATACAGGCATTTTAACATATTTTATTAGAAGCTGATTTTCATTGAAAGGATTGGATGCATCTGTTAAGAAGACATGCTTAAAAAGAGGGTCATAGAAATATTAAGGTATACATTATTGACTTGCTGTGATTTTACCAAAGTTTTAAATGGTATCACTAACAAGTCCTTCCTTCCTTCCTTCCTTCCTTCCTTCCTTCCTTCCTTCCTTCCTTCCTTCCTTCCTTCCTCTCTCTCTCTTTCTTTCTTAAATGTAATTGCAGATAAGCAGTGATAGCCCTGAGCTAACAGACTTTTGCTTAGTTGATGAGAACAGGATTTAGTCAGAAAACTGTCGATAATACAAGAATTATCTGGGGTTGATGGTTTTCCTTTGAGAGGACATGCGAGAGAGAAGTTCTTCTGTTTGCAACAAAAAAAACTCTGTTGGGTTCTCTAATTTTTTTTCTGCCTACAGAAAGATTGAAAAGAACTGCAGAACTAGGCTTTGTGCTAATATTTGCAGAAGTCAAAGTGAATTCACCTATGTGGATTCAAATGTAGGACTGAAGTTCATTTTCCCTCTTTTCATCAAAAACTTCTGGAATCATATTTCTTTCTACGTGCAGAGATGGAGTTTTACAACTCTTTTACAATGGCAAGCTGTAAAACTGAGTTTTAAACAATTGCTAAAAATGCAGAAACCTTTTAGCATTTGTTTGAAAAACATGTTTCCATTAATTCTCATTAAAACTGCATTAAGATATAAGAATACCTGGCAGAGGTGTATATTGTTTTGGCAAGTATAATACTATTATTCAGATGATTAATTTTGGTTCACATGAATCAACATATGTTTCTTTAAAAGAAAAATTGTACACACGTGTACCCATGGCATACGTAAATCTGATCCTTTAGTTTTTACCCAGCCACAATTATTGCCAGATTTGAATATTAATATGTAAGAAGGAATTATAACAAAACAATTTTCCACCATTATGACTTCCTAGAATTTACTTTTTGACATATCCCTATAAAATATGAATCTTATTCTATACAGACTTCACAAAGAAGTACAGACAAGTAGATTTTCCTTAAAATCTTGCTTTGCTGCAACAGTGCAAAGTATCTAGCTTGAAAACACAAGAAGAAATGTTATATTCTTATCAAAATAATTTGCAATATTTTATCCACACTCTTCAACTAATATTAAATTTGTAATATTTCATGTTAAGGTGTATATTCTGTGTGTATTGCTCTTCAGTTACTTTCATTAATCTGCTGGATGATGTCCTCGAAAAACCAAAAGTAATTTTTAAAATAATCACAACAATTGTGTATCAATTAGCATTTCCAGGGACTATGTGTAGGACAGTAACAACTGGAAAAGATTGAACTGTCAGCTGTGTACTTGAAAGAGATCTATCTGAGAAAGATGATTTAACTTGTGGCAAAAATTGGCCAAATTATGATGTCTGTAATATGATCTTATAGGCTGCTCTATTTGGTTTTTTTTTGGCCATAGAATTGCATTTTATATCTGCCTATTCTTAAAAAGGTTAATTTAAAACATTTCAATACCTTGATAAATAATATTTTGTATTGCCTGAAGTGTCAGTTCCCCTATGAGTAATGGTTTACACAGATTTTATGCAGCCTATTTTTTTATTACTGGAGTTTTATGACTGAACTTTAAATACTAGCGACTGACATTTCCTCTTATCTGTCTGTACTCCTGTGAATAACGTATCAATGAACCTGTAATTAGATGTAATGTTGGCAAAGACTGACAGAAGAGGTAGTAAATATATGTATGCATTATTATCAGCTAAAATTGGTGCACTGATATGAAGACACAGTTTAATTCCTATGAGGTAAAGACTTGGGTTTTTTTCCCATGGAAAACTAACAAACCATTAAATAATTTTACCATTTTAGCATAAAACAGAAAAGAGGAAATTTTGCTTGTTTTATTTAGGAAAATCCCCAATTAATTTTGCATGGAAATTTATATAAACAAACTGTGAATAATACAACCCATAATAGGAAATATCCAATGTATTGCCTTAAAAGTTTGGAAATATATCTTGACAACTACCGGTCTTTTAAACTAAGTAATTGATTTTAGTGTCACTCGGGGAAAAAAAATGAAACCCATCAATAAAATAAGAGAATTCTGCAGCTGTTCCTAACAAATAAATGTAATATGAATTTGCATTTTGCATAGTTTACTTCAGTAATCAATTTTAATGACTCATAATCTATATCATTATTTAAGAAATGACAAAATCATTGACTTACTCATAACACTTGCTAATTGTTTTTAAAAATAAATTCTACACATGACTAAGGAAACACCCATTTCCACTTGCTTTATGTTAAATCAACATCTAACCACTCATGGTGATTTCATTCAAAGAAAACAGAAGGAACACATTAGCTGTGTGGTTAAAGAGATTGATGGGCTTCAAACATTTTAACCATGGATGGTTTTTTTCCAACTGTAGAGACGCATGCTTTTAATTTAAATAGCTTCAAGAAAATGAAGATCATTTTATTCAACAAAGCTGTTTTTTCTTGTTTCTTAGAAATTAATTTAATTTTGTTTAATTAAGTAATATTAGAAACAACCTTGTTCAGAGAAAATGCAGCTATGAAACAAAAGCGTGTGTATGCCATGCTAACTCCTATTCTGAAACAGAATTTTTGTCTCACATTAATAAATTAGAAGAGACCAATATGATTTTTGCCAGTGAATTTAGATGCAGTTTTTTATGCAGTACTTTGCAGTTACCTCTCCACTGTCTGAGGTAAATTTGGGGGAGCAGTGGAGCTCATTGTTACCGAAGAAATACATTCCTTTGGAATTCAGGTATTTTGGATGTATGTTGGTGGAGAAAAGTTTAGTTTAATGCTGCAGGCATTTACAAAGGCCAAAGAGTTTTCAAGACTGAGCTGTTAGGAGTAACGTAGCAGGACACATTTAAATAGAAATGAGTACAATTCCCTGTTTTCATATGGAAAGTTCAGCACTGAAGCTTAAATGATCATACCAGGAAAGGAACTGCAGTGCTGAGCTTTTGGGAGAAAGAGATATGTCATGAGATCCCAATTCTCCAAATAGGTTTGCCCATTCTAGGTTCCCTTTTCTCCAACTGCTATATCTGAATAGGCCCGCGTTCTGCATTTGGGCAGCAAAAAATGTTTTGTTTTAGTTTTTTTAAGGAGAGAAGCCCAAGAGAATACTAAGAAATTAAATAGATTTTTCTATTTAAAATAAATGCAATTTTGCCTGACAGGCAGGGAATTCCTTCTCCTCCTCCCCCTTACACAACAATATTATACAATTTGCCATGACTCTGCTCAATCTCTGTAATTTGCAGTGAGAGAAGTACCCCATGACTCAGACTGGCATGTGTGGTGGGCTCAGCATATTCTCACCATCTCTTCTTACCTCTTGCAACCCTCCTGCTCAATATAAAAGAATGGCAATAATTTGCTTTATCAAATTCCAATTGCATCTGGACTCCAATCTAGAACTTATATTTATTACATAGTGCTTTTAAGTATCACATTACCTAGGTTTCTGGCCACTCTTCTGTTGCTTCTGCATCACAAAATGAAAGGTAATGCAAAAAAGATAAACAAAGAATTCAAAGGCAAACCATTGCATTTGCAAATATGAATCCATGAAGGCTCTTCTCTTCTTACCCAAACACCTCACTTAATCTGCACTGTTGAAATTCATATTCTTGATGGAACAGACCAAGATTTGAGGAGATGTGAACAGCTTTACAAACCTATAAAGATTTAGACGCCTACACTGGGGATAAGGTTAAATTTATGTTCTTGAGAAGTTATGGGATAAAATACATCAAATTCTTGGACCACCAACCAGAGCTGAGGTCTCCCCATTTTGGTTGATTGCCCAAATCATTAAGCTACAGAGTCATGTTCCCTCTGGTGTTCTCACTTTCTAGCCCAGTGAATCATGAATCATTTTCTGCCTGGTGCAAGACTTCAACAGGAGAAGTGGAGAATATTTCCATCTCCAGTCAGGTTGTGGGTTAGAGAATTGTTTAGCTGGCAAGAAATGTGCATTTGAAACCCTTCAAGCAGAGGAGAGAACTGACCCTGTTTCAGACACTGGACAAGTCTCTAAATGCTACTTTGTAGAATAAAGGTACACCTTTAAAAGACAAGGGTGACTGCTGCTGGGTTTAGTGGCAGACTAACTGCATTCATGGGTGTCAGATGCTCTTAGAGTTTGACTGTCACCTTTAACTGCTCAGCTTTGTTTTGCACAGAACCTTAGCAATAATATAGGTGCAGAGCTCCTTAGTCTGGTTTATCTTGACTGAAGCAGTATTTGGCATGATGAGTATTACAGATGCAGGAAAATTTAATACAAATAACATGGAAGTGCCTGTTGAACATAGACATCTTCCCCAGGTAGGCAGCATTAAAGCAGAGTAGTCTTTAAACTTAATGGCTTAAATTCTTTCCATGTTTCTCTTTAGGAGTCAAGTTGCAGAAATTCTATACATTGCCTACATGAAAATCTGGTCCATAGTCATAATAATCAAGTTGAGAGATACGGTAATAGGTTATGAACAGGAAAGGACAGGGTGCTCACAATCAATCATGAACAGAAAAGAACATCCCACTGGGACTTCCTCACCTCATGACTGCAACTTTCAAGTTTCCCTTACCAAAAGATGGGGCATGAGAGCCATATTTGCTTCCAAACCTGCGTATTTCAGTTCCCTTTTGCTGTTTTTCCCGTGTCTCAATATGTGTTATTCTGTTAGACCAAATGTTTAATTTTTAATTTAGAATTTTCAATTGGTAGCTTTAATCAAGGCAACGTTAGCTGTGCTTTACACACAGTTATCTGGTTCTACCCATCAGTCCCTCATGCCAGCCTGGAAGTGCTTTAACCTCAGTTGATTGCTTTGATTTTGTTATGTGGTTTAACACAAGGACTTGGTACCTTATATTTTTTTTATAAGATTATATTTTTCCCTCTTGTTACTGATTGCCATTGAAATGGTGAAAGTTATGTGATTGGCTCCCTCTGGAGCAGATACCAGAGATGCATCATGGATCACTGGTCAGAGAGCCTAGAAACAGCAGCAAATTCAGTCTCCCTCCCCTCCCCATCAACTTTGCACAGCGGCACTGCTTTGCAATCCATCTCAGCTGACACGAGCAGAGCATGGAGAGGGAGACCCAGGTTTGTTTCCAGGCTTACATCTTCTAGTTCACATTTTGTTATGCTTGTGTTACATTGCCAGGTGTAACTCTGGCAGCTGTGAAGAACAGTCATTTTCCTTCACCGAAACCGCCTATAAAAGCCTCTGCTTCGGTAATGATTTGTTATATACTACAAACACCTGCAGCACGGTGAATTAATATCACTAAGTATAGGGATCAAAGATATTCCACCTTTTTTTTCTTTAATTAAATGATCATTTACTTTTGACAGACCTCAATGTTTTTGACAAATAGACTTGAATCTGATTGAAGGTATGGGTACGCCTTCCTAAAAACACTGCAGTCAAAGAATGACATTAGTACCATGCTCCTGTTTTGAGGAACATCGATTCACTGCTTAGCACTACTGCTAATTATAAATAATAAAATATATTCAATAATTAATTAAAATGCTATTCTTCACCTGACTGTGAGTACTGGCTGCTGTTTGTTGACTACTCAGCACCAAAATATGATCTTTTTGTATTATATCTGGTAAATCATAGTACTACATTTCATATATCATTAAAACAAGACACTTAAACTTCTATGACATGCTTGGAAACCAAAGTGATAACCCTGTACGCATTCACACAGGAATGGCAGAATTTTCTGCATATGCAAGCACTGAATATTACTGAAGAATAAAGCACAAATTTGCATTGCACCATGTTTTGCCTTTCGGTTTTCTCTTCCTGTTGCTTCTCTATATGGCTACGTCAGTTTAATTTGCTTTCATCAGAATTTTTGTTGACAGTAATATTAATGTGCAAATTTCCTATCAGTTGTATATATTAATATAATTCCCTCTCAAATACAGTTCATTGAAATTAGCACTGGTAAAAGGTGGGATACATATTCATACAGTTATTTACATAAATCCCATTCAGCTTTATGCACCCTAAGCTTTAATGCAAAGTATCTACTACCAGAAGTAATTTTAGCACAAGCGAAACAGCACATAAGTGGCATCTGACTTCCCAAAGACTGGGTGTCTTTTAAAAAAGAGATCATTTGAAGAGAAAAAAATCTGTTAGAAATTACATTTGTGAAACAATTTTTATACATAAAAACTACTGTCTTTACAACAAAAAAAGTTGAAAATACTTATGTGTTTCTCCAACAAATCACACACAATTGGTTCTTTTCAAATTACATAAATTGTGCATGATGCCTCATCTGTGATACAGAGTAAGATATTAATAAATTAATAACATTTTCAATAAGAACTTTATTATGAAGCAACTTATAAGACAGAGTACACACTAGACCAAAAAGTAAGTTTTAGAAAAATAAGTATGTACTGGGAATTGGTTTATGCAAGACAGCATATTTATCAGTTCTAACATCAAAAATATTTTTAAAATCAGTTGCAATATGTATATTGATCCACAGATTATTTCCCTGGATTTAGAATTCTAACTATAGGAAAAGCCATTAGGTCATTATCTATGTAAGTTTAGGGAATTCAGGCACCATCTATTCCTTGTTGTGAAAGGCATTTGCTACTAAAAATACAGACTGGAATCTACTATGTGCAGGTGCAGATTCTACTTAGCAATGCAGCTCTGTTTGTGTAAGTTTTCCCCGGTAAACAGAGGAGCTGCAAGGTCACGAAACAGACAATGGCACATCTCTTAGAAACTTAGCCTTTACTGTATAGACTTGCAGTTTTTATATTTCCCTGAGCATAATGCTGCAACACATGACTTACAGCAGTCTCTATTTTTCACAATTTTCCAGTTAATGAAAGTAATGTTTAAATACTCTGAAGTTAGATTATTAACTTCTACAAAATAGAAACAGATGTGTGTCTCAGTATGCCATTAAATTTATGATTTACATAGTATTCTTGAATACAGCTGAGCAGAGGCCAATGATTCTAATTTGCTCTAGATTTACAATAACCTGATCTGGTTTTTGTAAGTACTGAAACACTTTAAACAAAATTAGAAAGCTGTTGTGCTTTGTGTGATTAAAGATGCAATTCCCTTTGGGGTAATGAGAAGAGTTAGAACATGTTTCTTTCTTTATGGATGTTTCTATTATAAACACAAGTACCATATATTATGTATTTTTGTTACTATTTCCTTGCTTTTAATTATAAAATAAACTGATTGAGTTGTACTGGAATTACAATGAAACAATGCCAAAATCTAGCTAAAAAATGCATACTGAGGTTCATTAAAAAATCCTTAAAATTCTTGAGGGCCTTAAGATCTTGTTAGAAAAATACTAGTTCCTTACAGTTTGCAGAATCCAAAACATCTCTGTGATTTAAAACTATGCAGTTTAAAGGAATTATTTAAAAAGCTAACATATTTCTCAGCTAATTATACTATGTTAAGGCACAACATTTTACAGGACAGAGTAGCTTCTGTGTATTCACAGCATTTTACATCTGGAGATACAGATTCACTGTATCTAATGGCAGAAATCACAACTGGAATGAATATTATTGTTTAAAACAAGGTGTATCTATGGGCAGAGATCAAGTTGTGTTGTTGTGACACTAAACACTGAAGTTTTTAAAAGGAGTCAAAATGAGATTAGATCTGTCAGATATAAGCAATGCAGGAAGAATACCCTGTGTATGAATATTTAAGGTCTGTTTCAAAGATACTGAAAATCAGAAGCTAGGCCTATAAAAATGTATGGATTCAGTGTTAGCTAGAAATGAGGTATTTCCAAATTGTAATCTATGACCCTGTGGTCAAAAATGTAGGTCATTTAGCATTGTAATTAACTTTTAACAGGGAAAGGTGACATAGCAAGGAAGTGTATGCATCTATTTAAGAGGGACTTTTTATAAGAATTTTTAAAACTACTTCAACTATTCTTTGCATATTGCACTCCAAAAATCAAATGGATTTTATGAAGGTAGAAGTAATGAACGAGACATTTATTTTACATACTACCTGGAATATAGTCTTATTTCATGTATTATTTTATTCATTTGCTATTTTACATAATGCATTGAAAATAATATAGGCTCAATATTATATACTCATATTAAATCATACTGCAATATATGTATTTATATTTATCTTTACCTCTGATGAAATGTTTAATATTATTAATCCTTTCGTTTTAATTATATATAATTAACCATCATTAAAACAGGAGCATTACCTTTTAATAAAAATTTAATCATACATTTACTCAAGCACGGGATCAAAATGCTACCCAAGGATGACATGTCTTGAAAGTGATTGAATGAATTCAATTTATTTGGTCACTCACTCTTCCAACGCACTTAGAGATTGCCATCTGTGCTCCACTCAAGGGATCTCCAAGGGTACGCTCCCGCTCTGTGCCCGTTGCCAGACGCGGGATCGCAGCGTAGGCGCTCGCACAGACGGAGCGGCGAGCCCAGCGCGCAGCGCGGCTGCTGCTCCGAGCGCAGCTCTGGGCTCCAGCAGTGCCCCTGGCAGCTCCAGCACACGGCCCCTGCAGCGGGGCTTGCACTGGGCCCTGGCTTGCTGTAATGGAGCACTGCTAGAACTCCTGACCCAGGCAGACTCACGAGCACAAATCTCATTTAAGGAAGGATAAGGATCGCCATGCTTTTTTTTTAACTTTTTTTTTGGGGGGGGGATCTGGCAATGGCAACTGGAATGAAAAAAATGGTAGGGAAAAGATTTTTCATCATACATTGAGGATGAAGTGCACATAACTGGACAAATTTTGTGCTTCCCTCTGAACTTTCTGGGAAATTTTCTGTTAAACACACAATTACCAACACACGACGCATCAGGCTGACAACAAGAGATTGGCAAACACTGTAATTAATTCAACTTTAGGTTGTGTCTAGGGAACAATTAGTATTTGAGAATTGTTTGTTTCCTTCCTGAAAAAAATGAGTATGGATATGGAATAAATTATTGGTAGGAATGAATGGCATCAGGCCATCCGAACTTTGTACTTTTCACCCATAACTTAACATAAGCTGAGGCACCTCTTCTGCAAACATACAGGTCTAGGTCAGCAAACTTCTGCTGAACCAAGACCATGTCCACAGTCCTACAAATACTTATTCCCAACAACAATATTAACTTAGAAATCATAAATACAGGGAAATGTGTCATCTTGTATTAAAATTAGTGGGGAGTTTTGGAGAAGTTTTTAATTGTTTTGATAAATTCATACTAACTCACTGAGGCCCAGATTGTGGAATTGTGTTTGCAGCAAACTGTTCTTCAAGAAGCCCTGTGTGATTAACTTGGGAGGCTGGAGGTAAAAACTGCAGATGAGAATTCCATATGTCTGAGACAAAGCACCTGAAAGGAAAACTCACATTTTAATGACAGAGCATGGGATGGTCATTATAGGAATATATTGTATTGATAAAAAGGGAAAACACCTGGTCAACAAAGGTTTTGCAATATTTTTTCATATTAGTTATTTTAAAGTCATATTAAGCTGTCAGAAGACTTTGGTTCATTATGAACACTCTGTTTCTTAAAGATGCTCGGTGAGTCTGGATGCACTTAGGATAATTTATTTTCCAATCAACTCTGAGTTGCCCAGACCTACTTCTATTGAAGTCAACTTTTATTTTTCCAAAGAGAATTAAATCAAGTCTAATTTTTCTTCAAAAAGAAACTTAGTTAGGTTTCTTAATTGTCAATTTTCTTCAAACAATTACTGCGCGACAAAATTTTTAATACATTAACACCCAATAAATTGTGATTCCTTATATTAAAGCTCAGTCTAAAAACATTTGTCTGGTGCAATTACTCAGCAACTCAGAATAAGTGGGAAGTTCAAAACTGTGTTTATATTAGTTCTTAACCTTTCTAATAAGGTTTAAAGTTATCTTATATGAAAATACATTTGAATCGAAGAGGGAACTGTATTTTAAATGTTTCTGTGGCTGGAAGGCTAAATACATTGAAAAAATATTAACTAAAAATACAAGGGACCCTTTTCTTTTTTTTTGTATTTTGCAGGAATGTTTCATATTAATATTGGCATGGGTAAGACACTTCAACAAACTTGAGAATGATAACAAGGCCATTTCGCAATGGCTTTTCTGTTGAACAATGAAGGTATGAAGAGAAGAGCTGATTTGGACTATTCAGTTCCTGCTCCCCAATCACTTTCTATTGCATAAGAGTCTGGTCAGAAAGTTTTAGTGTCTCAACTCTATAGACTGCCCATTTTCAGAAAATGCCAGAACAGAAATTCCAGTAAAAACATGTAGGAGAACTTTCCACCTTCTGACAAGACTTTTTTACTTATGAAAACCTGTCTTCGTTGAAGCGTTGCTGTCTTCATTATTTAATTTCTTTGTGGAGCTCACAGTCAACATGATCCCGTTGAGTTCTTTATTTAATATGTTTCAGAGCACAGGACACCTGCTGACTTCTTTAATAACGAGTTGTCCTCCGTTGGCTTATATGTGAAAACTGTTCAGCAGAGGCAAGTAAAGAATAACCTTAGACATTAAGACTGATTCCGTTAAAAAATAAAACTGTGCCCAGGCTCCACACCCGAAGTCCCTAAAATAAATTTGCAAGGGCTTTTCACAGCATGGAATTCAGGTGGATTTTTTTTTAATTGAATTCTGTTCTGTGTAAGTGCAGCTCAGTGGAATTCAATTTCCATGTAGGCTCCCAGGAAACAAATACATGCTAAGTATTTTTATCACTAATGTCTTGGATTTAGTGTCTTGAGTATTATTTAGTTTTGACTGTGGACAGAGTTGCTGATGTTTACCTTAACATAGGGCTCTGTGACTCTTGTTGGAGAAGGGACTCTTAAAAAATGAATTGGCTAAAGCACCTAAGTTTAAAAATGAATAAATTCCAAGGCTTTGTATTGTATTAATAAGGATCAAGATCTACTTCTTTGTACAAATCCTATGAATTCGATGGAAAATCTCCATATTCCCAATTCAACCTACTTTTTTTGTCCCACTTTAAAATATCTTCCCTACTTTGTTGGAAGCCTTTTTCGCACCTTGTTGGAATTACGGGGTTATACGGTTACAGATGATTCAGGGAAGCCCTACACTCTCAGTCCTGCAGTTTGTAAAGGAAGTAACCCCTCTAAGATCAATGAGCCCTGATCTGAGTGGATGGTAACTAAAACAAAGAAATCAGACTTTGACCAATTACTTTATCTTAATTGGCCTTATTCTGCACTCATTCACATTTCCCCCATAATTCTTTCCCTTCTGCTGGAAAACATTATTTCACCACAACCCACAGAATTCAGGTGATGAATAAAAAGCATTGCACAAATGAAAACTATGCTCAGCCACCGTTAACTCACCCTCAGATTCTTTTTCAATAGAATATTTTTAAAATGCTTTTTGTTTTACAACTATAAAGAAAACTGCTGACTGATGAGGCAAACTGTTAAAACAATTAACTGGTTTAGGTTTTTTATGTTAACCCTTTATTTTAGTCAAAGAAATACTCTCAACCAGCGGTTCAGCCTTGTTAATTATTTTATATTACAATCAATAAATTAAGCAGCCTTTATCCACCCTTGGTGTTATGTGAAGGATGCTTGTCTGATGAAGGCACATGTGCTCCCACCTCAGATTCTGTCTGAGGACCTAATCCAACGTATGCCCAAACCCCTATTAAAAAACACTCTGCTTGATTTTAAATCTGCTTTCCTTTTCTTTAAGAGGAAATGTCTCAATTTACTATATTGACTACTATATATAGTCTATACTATCATTATGCCCATACCTCTGTATTCTATATTATTTATTACCTATTGCCTGTTTATATTATATTGTTGAAGAACCTTTAGGTGTGGGATGAATGGAATTATTATTTTGTAATTGAGTATTTTTAATAGATAAATTTGTTGATACATGTGTATGGTTTATTAATACTTTTGTTAGGTTTGTCAGGAAATTAGGATATGGTAGAGATATATGTCTTTTTAAAATCCATCTTGTAACAACTTGTGCACATAACCTCTTTTCAATTTCTGCTTACGAGTAATCATTTTTATATGTGTTTAAATCACATTTCAATTTTCTGTAGACACAGTTCTTACTACATAACATATACCATTGCTAGTTTTGTAAATATTTTCATTATTACTTTGTAGAACTGAGACAAAACAACAGCTACTCTGCAGGATGATAGCAATGACTACCAAAGGATTCAAGTCAGGATGGGCACTGGAGCACACAGAGCAGATGGCAAACCTGAACCAAAGAACTTCTGTAGCACCACCTCCTTTTGAAATTACACAACTTTTACTTTTCAGTCTTGGTGGGGGTTGAATGTCATGGGAATGGGGGGAGGACATCAAACCCCACAGAAATCTCCAAGTTGAAGTCCAGCAACCCACTGCCACCACTTCAGTGTGTGATGGGAGAACAGATCTATGGGGCCACTGTGCCCTGTACCTGCCTGCAAGTACAATCCACCAGAGAGATGCTGGATGAATTTAGGTCTGGCAAAAATAATTGTGAATACATCCTGCCTAGGGAGTTGTGTGGGATTCAGGCCTGACTGCGGGCCCAGCAAGGAGGTGCAGGCAATGTGGGTGTGCCCACACTGTGGGCAGGGCAGGCTCTTGGTCCTTGCCCTTCTGTGCCACTCCCTCAAGCAGCTGCATCAGAGTGGCCTCGGAGGAAGGCTGCACACTCCAAAGATGTTTTGTCACAGTTCATCTTCCTTTTACTTTCCTTTACTGTAATTCTGTATGGTGTGGCTAAGCTGGTCACAGACAGATACAATGAGACACATTTTTTTCACTTCAGCTCATGTCTCTTCTTCCTGTGCTCCATAAAAGTATTTTGTCGCACAGGAGGAAAAATGTTTATGTACTGTCTAAATCAGTCTAAATAAAATGTTAAAGGTGACAATCTCTTTCAACATTACTGATCAGTACTTACACAACTATATTTTAAAATTGTGAAAACAAGTGCTTTGACCTTGTGAGCTATGGAAACATTTAAAAAACAAATCTGCTCTGCTTTTTTGGCTAATAGTTGTGATTTGCATAGTTGAACCTTGAATGTAGTCATAAATAGCTACAGAATCCATCTTGGCATAATGCCCAGCAATGTTAGGGTGACAGACAAAAAATCAGGTCAACCACTTACCAAGTAAGTCATTCTGTCTCAACAAGGTGATGTCTAACAAAGAAGCTACAAGGCTGAAGACAGCTAACATATTCAGCTGCTGTTCAGAAAGACAAGAACTTTTCATTTATCAGGATAATCTACTACTCTTAATCAGTACACCAAGTGAACTCCCTCTTGTAAAAAAGAGAAAAGCCCATCAATTGTTTTTGCTAATTAAGATGAATATTATTCCTGTGAAATGAACCAAAAAGTTCTGTATAACCAGAATCCCAATAGAGATCTATAATCTCAAAGAATAATTGCAGAGTTTTAATTGAGAAGAAACTGAGAACTATTTTGCCTTCTTCAGTTTTTAGCTGCAGCTGTCTTCCATGTGTGTTAGTGGGTCTTTTATGTTCTCAGTTAATCTGATATGACTTTCCATATATTAAAACCTGTGGAATTAAAAATTTATGACGAAATGTTTATATATTTGATGAAATGCTACCACAAAATGGCACATATTTAGGAATAATGTGAGGTAACAGATCATTTATTAACATATATAGAAAAAAGTCCATTTTTAGATTAAAATATAGATGTTATGACTGCTCATAGTAATGTGCATTTAATCTTTATTCATTAAGCAGAGGTAGAGTTAGAAATGAGAAAGTAAGTGTATTTTCTTAAAGTGATATTAATTATATATTCAACAATTTATTTTATTCTGTGTTATTTATCTTGGTTTTAAGATTAGAGAAAGCCTTGCCGTGTTGAAAGGAAGCAATGTGACAAAGCTCAGTTTCCCATTCCTTAAACAAGAGATACCCAACTTGAAAATATATTTATATTTGAAATAATATTTACATAAAGGAAATCCATAATCAACAGAGTAACCCTGGACTCCTACTCTCCAGCTCAGAGAAAATTCATTGAGGTATACATGGTTACATGTACAAAAATTATTTCTACCTAAAATAATCTATTACTGTCTTTGCTGAAGTGACCCTTAAAGTCCAAGCTTTTGTCCTATCTGCTTCACTTACAGTCTAAATCACACATTTGGCCTCAAAATAAAAATAATTATAATTTCACTTAACATGCAAATTTAGAGATAAAAATTACCTCAGATCAGGATACTGGCTGAATACATTTTTCATGAAAAAATGAAATGCTGTGTCTCTCTTCTTCCCTTCCCCCAAGCCTTCTTCACAGAAATCAGCCTCAGGCTAAAATGGTTTTAAGTAGACTAAAGCTGCTGGTAAACACTTACCTTTGACAATATTTTTGTCTAATGAACATTGCAGAGAAGGGCGTATGCAGTGCAAGTGTCTGTCTGTGGCTGCAACCTACGTACAATCCTTGTGCCAAGGGCCCACTGCTAATAGGCAAATATACACAAAAGAGGCAGGCCCTTTGATGGTTTAATCCCAAACATACTTAACTGTCACATAGTTAATCTTTTAGATTAAAAATGACTCTTGAGTTCTTCTTGAACATTTTTACGTTTGTGGATGAAAGAGGTTAAATGTAGTTCTCATGCCTGTTTGGACTGTTCTTTTATTTTTCTTTTTTACGTCCCCTCCACCCCTAGTTTAACGTGACTTTTCCCTTTCTTTAATCACAGATATGCCCCTGAAGGATCTGCAGGCATCATAGACCTGAAATACCCCACTCTTTCCCTCTCAGCAGGCAGGTAAAAGTGCTTTACAGACCTTGCCAAAGCAGACCTCATTGCTATTATCAGAGGGGTAGAGCTACAGATCAAAACCAAGCATCAAAACAGCTTCACCTGCAGGTTTTATTTTCCTAGAAAAAAGTTTCAAAGAACAACTAACCCTCAACGTTGATCAGAAATAATTCTTAAAGCTCATCATAAAACTTGTGTTTTGCTATTGGTTTTCTTGAACACTGGCAATTTTGATACTGCTTCTATCAGATATAACAAAAAATCAGTCCCACATATTTTAAATCATTGTTTTAAGCTCTGATGCATTAAATGTTGTGAATAATCTTTTTTTAAGGAGTCTTGAGTTCTTTTTGGGAAAAGATGGAAGATCTTTCAAGTGTAACACTAAGAAGCACTTTTTAAGTCAGAACTTGTGCTCTAATGAGATATTTTTAAAGTAATATTTCTTTCCACTTTAGCCTCCAAAGTAGTTTCACTTCATGATGGTTTTAAGTTGATTTCATACTATATTTTTATGTAGTGGGAAAGGATATTTTTTGTAAAGTGAATGCCCAAGACCTGTTGGAAAACGTATCTCCTTAGCGATGTACTCATAGGATTCAGCAGTTTGTTCAGAAGTGTTATTTTAGGATGACCTTTACTCATACAGTATAATGGATTTTTCTTTTTATTTGATTGTAAAGATGTTATGATCAAGGGGCAAAATAAATACTGCCTTTTTCAGCCATAAAAAAAAGAATGAAAGATGAAACCATCTTTTTAAAGCAACATGATAGGATGCTGAAGTGATGTCTATGCTTGTAAACTACATATTTTTAAATTCACACATACAGCAAAGCTCTAGTGAAACATAAATAAAGATCAATTTTATACAGTTCAAATAGTGACACACTAAGAAAGTCACCCCTTTTCAGCCTAAAGAAGAGAGATGGTTATGTTTAAGGGAATTTGTACATTACAAATAATTATTAAAAATAAATAGTTGAGCATTCTGTGGTCATCAGCATTTCTAACAAGGATGTTAAATCCTCCCATATTTTCTTTTGTATAATTAGCATAATGTTCTGCAGATCTTTTCTAGGTAGCTTACAGGATTTGAATATTCAAATATTTTCAGCTGTATAAGCCATATAACTAAAATTGTACAGTACAGTTATTTCTCAAGCAATTTGGCAATCCTTTCTTATAAGAATTTACCTTCTGTTCTCTGTTATCAGAAACAGAAAAAGCTTTTTGCTTACCATTCTGGAAAAGATGGAATTCATCATTCTGCCATAAAGACCCTAGAAAGCAAAGGAAGTGTTATTAGTTATTATATTCTTATCTGCAGGGATTCTAACTGCCAAACAGTGCATCAGCATCAAAACAAAAAATGAAAATACATGTTCAAATCATAGATCAGTAGTTTAATGCAGTTCCAAATATGTATTACATGTACTTAGCAGGTACTGGATTAGAAAAAAGCACAAGTTATTGTGCATATCTGTATTTAGAAATGCATGCCAGTTGGAATTTATCTGCATAGTGTTCACAAAATAGAGACATAGGATCTTGGCATCCAACTTGTGACTGTATTTAAAAAAAAAAAAAAAACATGGGCTTGCTGTCACTCTGCTATGGAGTGGGAGAAAACATGAGCATAAAGGGTTATGATCAGAAGAGACAATTATCAATGACATGTTAAAGGCTTTCTTCCTAACTCATTGACAAATTTGTATTAGTATTGAAAAAATTTTATTACTATTAAAACAATTAATCAGCCTTTACATTTTGCTTCAGAGTAATATTGCTCACGAGTTCTAAGTTTGCAGTGGTGAGACTGGGGTCCTGAGGAAGTACTGAGTACACCCCACACCTCATCAGCATGCCTTAACTGTGGTGTGAAAATGAAAGCATGGATACTAGTTAACTCTCTTCACTTCCTTCTTTTCTATGATCCCTTTCAGTCTGTTCTACACCTGACATCATGGCTATTCTGTTTTCTTTAGAAAGAAATGAATCACTGCTACCATTGCCTGTGCTAAAGGCTGAACGGAGAGGGAGTGATCACTTTCACTCAGTACCTACACAAGCTACAGAAGCTCTGTAGCTTCTCTGTGATTTCATGTGCTGTATGCACCAATTGTGCACTTTGAGAATAAAATGTTTTCAGGATAATAGGCTAAATTCTGTGATCATCTCTCACATAGAATACAACTTTACTCCTGCTGAAATGGCCAGACTTAGATACAGAATCTGCCTCATATACAGTTTATATACAGTTTTCTGAGGTAAAACAGTTTTGGCCAAAGAAGGAAGAACACTTAAAACCCACTTATTATTCTTAACAGTTTTCACTGTTTGAGAAAATTAAATCTTTAAGTAAACATGCAAGGGAGAGAATTAAGGAATTTAATTAAATGTTATGTTGAGAAAATGTTACTAGAACCAAGAGATGCAGTCACAAGCCACTTACAAAAAATGTTGAGGTCTAAGTAGGATTATTACCTTTAAAGAGGAAAATATCAAACAAATGATAGATCAATTCCAGGTTCTCACCATGACCACATATAGCACTGGATGAACTATAGGTATTTAAAGGTAAGGGAGATTCCAGATAGAGAAGAATTCCACAGTACAGTAAAGAAGTTATTTCCGTTCAAGGAGTTTACCTTGGGCAAAAAGGGAATTTCCAGGTTGTGCAGTGCTGCAGAAATTCAGACCTAATCTAGGTTGCATGCAGCACAAGAAATAGGGAGCCTGGGTAAAGCTCATGTAAATTAGAACAATCCCTGAGGGCTGCTCTATTTCACATGAGGATTCATTGGCCTGTAGCAGCCTTGAATCTCAGCATCTATAGAGGTGCCTTAAAGCCTCTTTTGCTCCATTCTTCATGGGCTACACCTCCTTCAAAGTGCCTCACATCAGATGTAGCATGGGATATTTCTTTTGCTCCCTTTATAAAACACAGGAAAACAGGATCCCTCTCAGCCAAACAAACAATATTTCACATAAGCTAAAAACAAATTATTTGAACATCTGTTTCAGTAGAGCCAAGTTCCTACAAAGCACTAGCTTCTGGGTCCTTCACAGAGATCTCTGCTCCCCAGCCCTCTGAGTTTGCAAACATGCTGTTTGAGTGAGGTACACATTTATCAACTGCCTGTTTGGGACTCTTACTAAAAAAAATCCATTTATTTCAGCAAAGTAATAGTTCCCTTTCCTCCACACAGCTTTTGAGTCCCCTTGCCACAAAGCTGTGATTTTTTCTTTCAAAGCTATTTGTAAACCAATAAAATGTCACTACTTCATAAATGAACAAAAGCTCTCATTGACTTCAAAAGGAATTACATTCGCAAAAGATTTTGTCTCTAGTTCTCACCTGCTTAATTATTAAGATTCTAGAATGTGACTTTCAGTGTTGTAAGATGTGAATTGAAAATTGTGGGCCTGTCCTCACCTATCATCCAGGTATGCAATCCACCAGGCTGATACATGAGTTGTTCAATACTTTCACACGAGTGTCCTCCTGAAGGCATTGCAGCAATGTTTGTGCTTAGAGTTAAGTATATGTTTTAATGTTCTACTAAATCATAGTTTAAGTACTTAGATGGTTTCAGATGAGCAGAGCAGCTAAAAGTAAGTTTAGTGGGATGGCTAATGTATGAACTCTTTGGACACAAATAATTTTGATTAACAGGTTATTTGCTGCTATATAGAGCACGGAATCATTAGTTTAGAAGAAGTGAGTCAAGGCTCCTCCTGGATTTTGTTTTCACTGGCTGAAATAAATAAATGTCTGGGTATGTGTATGATCACCCAGTTCTCCAATGCTATCAAGTCTTTGATCTCCTTTCTGAAAAATCAGATTTGTCTATTTAGGTTTTAACTGTTTTCAGTGCCTCTGGCACTGGCATTACAAATGTCAAAAAGAAAAAAAATTCAGCCCTGTAGTTCCTGTTTGCTCACTCCAGTTTCTGGAGCATTAGACAAAACTGCCCATTTCTGATCACGGGCTCCTGAAGAGGGCAGCACGTTCTAGATATTACTGAACTGTAAGCTCTGAGGTGACAGCCTGGGCTTTACTGTACTGCACACGGAGGAAGGGCGAATAAAACTCTCTGGATATTCTGTGTACACGCTTCCCACACTACAGTAAGTCAGTGGAAGTCCTAGGCTTTTGACCAAGGTCAAAACTGTATTTGATTATTAAAGAGAACATTCAAATTAGGTACCTGAAGCAAAGTATTTAAAAAGAGAGCAACAAAATACCAGCAAGGAGAACTTCCACAAAGAGTATGTTTTATCTTTAACACTGTAGATAACTTTTCCTATTGGCAGTGCATTGACTATCAAAACTACTAAAGGGGTTAGATTTAATTATCTCACTTCTTTGCACATTTCATCTCAATTGCTATGGCAACATTCAGTTGCCTGAGCAGCAATGTACACTTTAATCAGATATTTCCTCACTCATTTCGCTGTGCACCACAGCAATGTAGTCAAATTTACAGCCAAACCCTGATGCATCTGATAACACCTCTTAGGAATTAATGGTTAAGTTTCCTCTGCCCCTCACCCATAGCCACAAATATTTCTAGAGAGTTTTGCACTCCGATGACAAAAGTTTTAGGAGTTGAAAAGTGTGTGTACTTCCATACCACTGTTTCTTCCCTACTTCACTGATTTAATGTTGTCTTCTGCCACCACTCCCTTTTCACAAGGCTTCTACTGACTCGGGAATTCTTCCCATCAAGCAAAGGGCAGGTCTTCTGGTCCCTGCAGGAACTCTTTCAGGGCCAACAACAGGAAACATAATAATTGGGCAGACAATATGGTTCCTCCCATATTCCACCCTGCCCTGAAAAGCTTTTTGTTGGATTACTCAGCCCTGATTAAATGCTTCGTCAGAGTACATCATAGTTCTTTAAAGTTCTTGGCCCAGAAACCAGGAACATGGGCTAAAATAAAAGTAATTAGAAGTGATGAGCAGATAGTAGGGACTCCTTATTGAAATGCAGACAGTAAAAAGAGTCAGGAAGCTAAAAGTACATGGGGATTACTAAATTCAGGTTATGGGAAATCTTGATATTTCTGACATAGAATATCATCTGGTTTGCAAACATGTCACCATTAAGGTAAAGGGCAAACAGAGATAAGTTCCTAATGCTGCCTTAGTGTCTATGGTGAAAAACATAGAAATGCATTAGAAGGATTGAATTTGTTTGCATTATAGTCAAACATTTAGGAAAGAGAGATAGGCATAAAGCATTAAAACATAATTCCACATATTTTGAAGATTGTCTTCAGACAGTCAATTTTGCTATTTTGCATTAAAGAAAATATTCTATACTGCTTCTTGTTCTACATCTATTTTTCATAGCTGTTCATCTGTTCACACATAATCAACTATCACAGCTCACTTTTTAATAAGGTCTCAGATTACTGCTGTCCTAAAGATTTTTGGAAACCCTGGATAAGTACAGAGTAGTCTTGGACCATTTTGTTCCAGAGAGGTATAATGCAGTCAGTAGAACCACTCTTGTCAATGATAACAAAGTCTGATCAGCCAACACAAAGTCCCTGATCATGCAACATAAAGTCACTTTCTACACTTTATTTCCATGTGAACTATAGCAGATTTTCTAGAGGCTTCATAACTCAAGATACCAAAAAATATAAAGTGTCCATTTATTAGGAAAATACAGGAAAACCTGTGCACACTTTGCTTTCCATATGTGACAAGGGATCTGATCATAAATTACAAGGAAGCTCATGATATATGGGATGTTTATTATGGATCTGGGGAGGGGTTTCCAGCTCAGGTACCAAAGCCTAACATTTGCAGGCCTATGCCATATGACAGCACTGTCTCACAATAAATCAGTGTAGTTGTTATTTTTTTCAGTATTCTGAAGTAAAAGCTAAAAGTTACAGAACCTGTGATTCTTTTTCACAGCAGTACTTCTAGAGATGTACATATATAGTCTTTGAAATTAATAGATCTAACCTTATAAATAAAAACTATTTCAGTTCACAGGACTGCTCTCAGTAGTTTAAAATAAGTATCTCCTTGCAACTTTGTATATCTAATATGAGCTTCATATATAACTATACACAATATGTAACAAACAAAATTGTGCCATATAGGATGCAAAGATCTTTTAAAGTTCAGTTTTTGAAATTGTACTGGAAAATAAAAATTAAAAAAAAACCCCTAAAACTTTAAACCTAAAAATTTAAATATCTATGAATAAGTAAAGATTACAAACTGTTTATATTATTACTTCCTCAACTTGATTGTTGATTCATGTAACTTAGGAAGAGCTAAGCTGATTCCCACCAGCTGATAATCTGTTACATAGTCTTTGTAATAATAAATTTTTTTTTTTTTTCTGAAATTATCTATGTCATACAATTGGAAATCTAGGCCAAACAATATATTTCTTGTTTGAATACTTTATAAACTGGAGAATTTGTAAAAGATTGTCGTGGCTTAGGAATGATGCTCTCCAGTTTGGTACTCCCACTAAATCCCCTCCCCCCTCCAAGTGGAGGCACAAAAGGCAAAGATGATGTGTTGACATAAGAACAATTTACTGGAAATGGCAACGAGATAAGAAAATGAACAGTAGCAGTAATATTAATAACAAAAGTATACAGTGAAGAGAGTGATTCACTCGCAAACACGCTCACTGAGGAGCCTGTGACCTGACCTGCAGCCACACCACCCCGCAAGCCCCCCTGCAAGCCCTTCCCTTCCTTCTGGAAAAGATATTCCTTTCCCCAAAGCCCTGGCAATGATGTGGGGTGGTATGGAATAACCTCCTTGTCCTGGCCATGCCCCTCCTGGCTACTGCAAAAAATTAACCCTGTTCTGGCTGGAACTAGGACAAAGATATTGCAAAAACCCTCACAGAACAGTGTCATGTCATTAAAGGAAATTTTTTTGACCTTGTGTGATTTTGTTGTAAATGTGTAAAAATTCCAGTTTTGGAACATATTTCCCTATCCTTTTGACTCTTGTCTAGGATTGTACAAAAGATGTACCCAACAAATGTTAGGAGTAAGTTATCTATACAAAAAGCAGACTTGGTAAAGTACTTTAAACTTTATAAAGCCCTTTACCTGTTTGTGTTTATGTGAAATAATCAAAAGTAAAACATTTTCAAATCAGTTTTGGGTGAGGGTGTGATTTCCACAGGGTACAGTAGAGTTCAATACAATGTAATCTCTAAACTAAGGCACGTCACACTGTTCTGTAGGGGACACACAGTTCTCACCAGGTTTCTTATCAGCAGTTTACAAATTTTTGCTATGGGTTGCCTCTACTTTTCAATAATAGTTTGTTTCCTTCCCCCCTTTGATTCCTTCTCTAAGTAGATTTTTCTTTAGTCTGTTTTAACCTAACCCCACCCCTTCCCTCATTCTGAGCCTAATAAGCTACATTCTTTATAACTTAAACACTCTCCTGTTTCCCTCCAGCACAAGCAGAGCTCCTGGCAGGCTCCCACTGCCCAGCAGTTGTCCCTCCCACTTCTCCAAGAGCTGCTGTGATCCAGGTATTCATCACAGAGTATCTTCCTGGTCAACCAAATCAAACATTTTCTTAGGAGAAGTGCCTGTTTTCCTTGACCCTGGCTCTTTGCAGCCTGAAAATCTTGTCTCAAGAAAAGGACATGGAGTGTGGCACCTGTAGCTGCTTCAGGTTACCAAAGAAAGGAGGAATTTGTGTGACAGAGAGACAGGGTAGGATGACAGGAAAATTCAAAAGCTGAGTAAAACTCGGAAGACTTTTATTTTTTTAATTCCCACTTCCAGGTGCTCAACAAATTCTCCTTCCTTTCCTTGGGGTAAAGACTCCCTGCTTGGTATAGTGCTTGCAGCAGTTTCTGCTCACTTCTCTAGTCACTTAGTTTCAACTCTACTCAAGTTTAAACACCCTTTCTGTAAAGCCAAATCAATGTTTATGCAAGTGACCATATTATTTTTTTTAAAGCTTAACCAAGCTAGAGAGTGGAACTACTACAGGGGAGGCACTGCTCAGTTTTTGTCTATGTTATGCACACACACACACACTATGTACATGTATACATGGAATTTATATATGCTCTTACTGTAGCACTAATACTCCCTAAAGGTATTATTATGCTGTAAGACAAATTAAAATTAAACAAGAGGTAAAAGTGCACATGAACTGAAAACTGCTAAAAAATGCCTACAGGCAAGACAGAAGTGAACAGCAGGAATTTATCCAGCTGTGGGTGTCTTGAAGTTCCTCTGGGCCAACTGACAGTGCTCCCATTTCTGCTGCAGGAAATGCAATTAAAAAAAAAAAATCATATAGATGGTGTGAATTTCAAGCAAAATGACAGGAATATTTTTTCTGCCTGTAAGATAAAAATGAAGAGAATTTCTGTAAAACTCATCAAGCTACAGGACCGAATGCAGAAGGATGGAGGGAACACATGCCAGAAGAGCCCAGAATGGATAAGAGAGCTATCTACCCAGGTCTGAAATGTGATAGCAAGTAGATTTGCTGACAAGCACATCTCATAACATCTGGAGTCGGTGGAATATGTGAGATCACCTTTGAGAACTTTTGTAAAAAATCTGTCCTGATAGAGTATTTCTACAGCTAAGTGCAAGAGAAGGGGTTTTTTTTGGACTGGCAGACACAATGAGATCCTGTAAAGGATACCTGAGATGTGCAGAACTGACATGGCCAAAGGTCTGCATACTGAGATCAAAAACAGAATCATAAACAACTATAGCAGTAGTAGCATGTGTTAAATGTATACTAAATTTGGATTTGAAAATCACAATTTATGCAGGTGCAAATGGATGCACTCATTAAAGGTGAAGGTGATCAAACGGAGTAATTATTTATCTTTGTGAGTGAAATTGTTAGGTTTACTACTTCCCTTCATTCAAACCTTAAAACAATGTATCTCACAGCAAAAGAATTTGCCGTGTAAATTATTATGTATTATGCACTGAGAAAGAGAAATGACATGGCTCAATATCACAGTCACATAGTGAAATGAGGAACTGTACTCC
This sequence comes from Promerops cafer, assembly GCA_013398275.1. Lineage (NCBI taxonomy): Eukaryota > Metazoa > Chordata > Aves > Passeriformes > Nectariniidae > Promerops > Promerops cafer. Next base: position 2,830,662 of record VZSE01005712.1, on the reverse strand, counting down.
AACCAGTTAATTCCGTTATTTTCATGACAGTGTTATCCAACAGTCATCACCATGAGAGTGCATCTTTGTTGACTTAGAAGTGCTCAAAAATGAAAGAGCATTTGGACATGGAGACAAGGATATTAAGCCATGGTAGGAAGGAAGATTAAGAATGTAATTGTGTCTCATTTTTACAATACTGTAATCCCAATGGTACCACTGGAAGTGCTCCCAATTTCCACCAGGACAAAAGAAAGCATGTCTTCCTCTGATTCTTTGTACTTGGAAACTATATCTTAATAACAGCTATATTTATAGTCCAACTGCTATATAATGAAAGGAAATATGTGAAAATGAAAAAAAGAGTATTAACGCATGCATCAAAATAACACAACAAATAGGATGTGGCTTTCTCCTGGTGAAAATATATATTAATCTTCTTTTCTGCTCTGAGCATTTTGACTCCAAGTGCAGTCTTATAATCTAACTGGTATTATAGAATCATATAATGTTTACGTTGGAAAAGACCCTCAAGATCGTTGAGTCAAACCATTCGCCTCATGCTGCCAAGTCCACCACTAAACCATGTTCCTAAGTGCCACATCTACATGCTTTTTTAACTACCTCCAGGGATGGTGACTCAGCCACTTCTCTGGGAAGCCTGTTCCAATGCCTGACCACCCTTTCAGTGAAGAAATATATCCACTCTAAACCTCCCCTGGTGCAATTTGAGGCCATTTCCTTTTGTCCTATTGCTCAGTATTTGTCAGAAGACACTGGCCCACACACATCTACAACCACCTTTCAGGTAGTTGTAGCATGGTCAGGTCACTGCCAGGCCTCCTTTTCTCCAGGCTAAAGACCCCCATCTCCCTCAGCCACTTCTCATGAGACTTCTGTTCCAGCTCCACTGCCCTTCTCTGGACTCGATCCAACCTCTCGATGTCTTTCTTGTCATGAGGGCCCAGAACTGGACACAGCACTCGAGGTGTGGCCCCATCAGTGTTGAGCACAGGGGGACAATCCCTGCCCTGGTCCTGCTGTTGCACTGTTCCTGATACAGGCCAGGATGCCATTGGCCTTCTTGGCCACGTGGGCACAGTTGGTTCACGTTTATGTTCAGCTGCTGTCCCCAGGGCCTTCTCCACTGGGCAGCTGTCCAGCCACTCTGTCCCAAGGCTGTTGTGCTGCATGGGGTTGTTGTGACCCAAACCCAGGACCTGGCACTGAGCCTTGTTGAATCTCACACTGTTGGCCTCAGCCCAACCATCCAGCCCATCCAGATCCCTCTGTAGAGCCTTCCTGCCTGCCAGCAGATTGACACTCCCACACAATTTGGTGTCTGCAAACTGCTTGAGGGTGACCTCCATCCTCTAGTTCAGATCATCAGTAAAGATATTAAACAGAACTGTCCCCAACACTGAGCCTTGGGGAATAGCCACCAAATGGGTGTAGCTCCACTCACCACCACTCTCTAGGCCCAGCCATCCAACCAGTTTTTAACCCAGTGGGAGAGTGCATCCATCCACACCATGGGAAGGAGTTTATTTAGGAGAACATTGTGAGAAACTGTCAAAGAATTTACTAAAGGCTAGGCAGAAAACATTCACAGCCTTTCTCTCACCCACTAAGCAGGTCACCCTGTCATAGAAGGAGATCAGGTTGGTCAAGCAGAACCTGCCTAGGTTCTGCCTGTCATAAATCCATGTTGGCTGGGCCTGATCCCCTCATTGTCCTGCACCTTCTGTCTGATGGCACTAAACATAATCTGCTCCATGACCTTCCCAGCACTGACGTCAGACTCACAGACCTGTAGCTCCCTGGATTCTCTTTTCCAGCCATTTGTACCATTTTTGCTAAGTTCTTGTCAATTGGGACCTCTTGGGTTAGCCATGCTAGTGGCTGGACAGAAGGTGGCTTGGTCAGCACTTTCACCACTTCATGAATATTAAATACAAGTAGCTGAGATTCATATACTTTTTTCTATATGAAACTAAACAATTTGTATGTATGAAACTATTTTTCCTTCAGAATAGAGCTCTGTGAAACAAATTTAACCTTAAACAATAGCCTCAAAGACTTTTGCCTTTATACGGCACTTCCATGCTTAAAAGCACCAATGTAAAATGGTTTTGCTCAACAGATCTGCTCTTTGGACTAAATCCAGATTTCTAGTTATTGGGAGAGATTTTTACTTCTGGATCAGGCCCCTTGTGTATATCCACATTCATGTATGATTACTTTAGTGGAAAAAGTGGTTTTATTCCCATTTATGATGGAGTCAACTGAATTATCTTTTGGCATTACTTACTGTATCAACAATGAAATTTATGCAATTGCAGTGCATTTAAATTCTGTACTATAATAAAACCTCATTATCCCAATGAAGGGTAGCAGAAAAACTGCTAATGTTTAACTGGGAGCATCTTTAGTAATAACAAGATGCATGAGATAGAAAGAACCCAGCCTGGTCTTTTGCAGACCATTTGAGTTTTCCAAGTTCTGCAGTTAAAAGCTGTAAAATATATTTTTATTAGTGAACTGAGAAAATTAGATAAATCCTATGAGACTTAAAGCATGTGGAAATCTATCCTGCCATTCTAACAAAGTAATTTTTCATGATGCAACTGCACTGAAATAGTTCCTTTTGTGAAGCAATTCAAACGTTAAAGTAATTTTGAGTATGAGTAGAATGCATTTAGTACAACTCACTTGTACCCTTTCTACATTGTTGCTTTCTTTGGCAAAATTCAGCATATGCTGCGTGTTGGTATTTTATTTATAAAATGCAATATTTTAAAGAACGTTTTAAATACAAGAATATAAAAACTAAGGCTCATGTTCATGTGCATATTATAGCTGAGACAGACAAAGGTGCATGGAGAAACTAGACCTCTGGCATTTATTGAAATTCCATGGAAGGTAGGCTTCCCAGACTACGTAGAGAACAGAATTTCTCAGCATTTATTCAGGTATGCACCTTAAAGTAAAACTTCCATGTGATCAAGTACCGTGAACATAGGATTGAGTTTTGCAATTTCCTGAATAGCTTTTATGAGGAGGGCTCACGCCTCTGTCTTTCTCCTCCCTTTGCTGTTTATGTCCTGCTTTCCATTTTCCACTCCCTGATTCCTAAAGCCTCCCCAGCAAGCTGCTGGACTTAGCAGGAGCTGGGGTCAGTGTGGTGATCAATGGCTCGGGCTGTTGAGCATTCAGTCATTGATCACACTGAATAGATTCATAGATCTCAGCCATGCCATCATCAGCAGCTGCTTCTACTTAGCCTGCCAACTTTCTGTCACCTCGAGGATTCAATGAGGTTCAGAGGCAGTGTGAGAAGGTTATATAATTCTGTCAAGAGATCATGTCTTTGATTTTTTTCATCTCTTAGACCTACATGTCTACCCTTTGGGGGTCTATCACAGGCTGAGAAGTTCCAATATATTACATACCATAACACAGCAGTATAAAGAGTGCTATATAAAATATATAAATGCCCTTCCTTTGAAGAGAATAGCAGGAGCTTTCACTCCTTTCTTTCATTAAAAGAACATTACCTAATGCTGAAGAGAAACCACAGCTGTATTCATATATGTATGCACATGCTTTGCTTGTAATTTGAAACACATTGTCAGACATTATCATATCTAGTGTTCCCTCTCTCACTTATATTTAAATATTCTATGCCTAATGTGTAAGGGTAAAAAGTTACTTTAATCACTTGAATAAAATACCCACAGTTTAGCAACATTACTGGGAAAACAAAACATATTTCACCAAGCCATTAAAAAGACACTGGGAACTCAAATGCTACTTTCTCATCTAAAAACTCGTCAGGCAGTGTAGCTGACCTTTCTTTGCTCCATTTTTTCCTGTTTACTTAGCGCAGGTAGTTTGTGCTCTTGCTCACATACACTGAAGTACAAAGCTGCCACACTTTTGGATGTTACCACTTCCCAGCCTTATACCCTGCCCCTCCACTGGAAGACTGCAACCCCATCGACAGTCCCGAAGTTCAGGGCAAAGGCTTTTCGCTGGCAGTTTAAATGGGCAGGCGCTGTGAATGTAGGTGGCTCAAGTACAGACACATGCTCCTCTCTCTCGTCCCCGCAGGCTGGCAGTAATTTCCAGCAGAACTGTAAGATGGACAGCTGTGAGCATGAATATCTGAAATCATGGCAACGACATCTGGCAGAGCTCGTCAGTCACAGCCCCATGGCTGAAAGGCTGGTTGGCAGGGTGGGCTCTGCAGGCAGGGGTCTGCTCGAGAGAGGTGCTGGAAAGCTCAGGCCTACAAATCCTCTCCAAACAACTGGCAGCAAAGAATGAAAATAACCACAATGCACAGAACAATGCTGTAGCAAAGTCAGATTTCCAAGTTTTAAAACAATGCTGAAATGATTCACAGGAGTCAGGCTGGCTGAATGCACTCGGCTGAGTTCCTGTAAGAGGAAAGGATGTGAGGGGGGAATATGAAAGTATTCATGATTAATAGCGATGGCTATGATGGTAATATTTTCTGATCTTCTGAATGATGCTTCCAAACATTCATAGAGAAAAAAAATAAAAGAATTCTAGATATTTTCTAGGAATTAGAAAAAAAACCCTTCCACATTAAAAAAAAAAATTGTTTAATTGGTCATTTTGAAAAAAATCCAACTGACAATGTCCCTTTTAATGATACACTTTCAAAGCTTTATGAAATCTCCCTGTTACATGAGGCTACTACTTTAACACATTCAAAGAGGTCTATGCTTGAAAATGGACTCAAAAGCCAAGAAAAGAGGCCATATTCTGTTATACAAATGCAGTTCCAGGGCTTTAATGAATCCAGAGAATTTACCAATAAACATAGTACATAAATTAAGTTGATTTACTAAGTAATCTGCAATTTAAAAGCCAATGAAATAAAGACTTAAAGCTTCCTATTCTACCATCTTGTCATTTTTATAGTTTATCATAATAAAAAATGAAAAGAAAGAGCTATCAGTCAATATTACAGGATTCCATATTTTTTCACATAAACCTTTTTCCATAGTTTTTCACATAAACCAGGTGCAAGCAATTAAGAATATGCTTCCTGTATTTTTAAAAGGCTTTTTTCTACTTTCTTTTATCCATTCAGTTAAGAAGAAAAGAAATATCCAGAGCTACTCTGTGCAGTTTGGGATTTTTGCTGCCTGTCTTGGCTATGTGGATGCATCAGCTCTCTTCCTGAGTACTTGGTGTCTTGTTAGGCCCATCTGAGCTCACATTAGAAGAGATAAAATTTTCATTAAAAGTTACAGGAGTGATACTTTTAACAAAACTAATTTTAATTGACATTAACTCAAATGCAAACACATCTTTCCATGTTAGGTTTGGTATACCCATTTCAAACCATTTCAAATCCATTTCATAGCAAAATCCATCACTTGGACTAAAACTAAGGTGACATTGTCACTTTAAATCACAACTCTGTATTTCAGCAATTGGCATCTCATGAAGTGGTTGTGCCACGTGCAAAATATTGAAGGACAATATTAAAAAACATCTACAACCTTCCCAATGTTATTTAAAGAAAAATCAAGTTTTCGATCTCTCTAATTTCTTTGCCTCTTCAAATACTGTTATTAACATTCTTTTTCACACATCCTAGTTTCTCTTCTTTCAATTTTATTTATTTTTTCTTTCTAAATTAATCCTTTGTTTGAATTGCTAGTTTTAGAGAGAAAAAAAAGAGTTGTACAATCAACAGCTGAATATTCGCCAGTTTGCTTTGGGTCTTTTCATGTTCCTTCTCAGAGACCAGATCTGGCAAGGTGCTGAGCATCAGGCAACTCACTAAAAGTTGAGGGTGCTGAGAATATCTCAGAAGAGCCTAGCATATTGCAGGATCATGCCTTGCACAGCAAGTTCTCCAAGTGATGACTATTTATGTTTCACTGAATAGACTTAGCATAAATTTTAACAACTCTGATATGATTGGGAATTTTTTAATGGGCAAAGAGGTGGCATTTGTCATGACCGTATCACTCAGCACTTTGAGAATGAAGTGTACAGCAATGCCACCCAAAATGTCTGGCAAAGAACCAGATGTCATAGTAACAAACACACAAATACTGGAATACATTAGAGGCAGTTGCAAGGTGTATAAGCTCTTCAGTGCTGAGAAGGCAGCCAGATCACTGTACGTCCTGCCTTAATAAAATAATAGTACAAAACAAATGTACACAAAACCACCAAGAAACCAGAAGGATGACCTCCAAAGTACTGGACACTTTGTACTATTCAGCTGGGTTGTATTTTTATGTTACAGATGCAGCATTTAGTAATAATCCAAATATGCATGCTAACTAAAAAAAAAAGAAAAATTAAATCGCTTTTTTAAAAATGTAATTTTAGCCTATAATTCTTAAAATGTTTCAATCAATTATACAGATAGTATGTATTTGCTGTTTGTCCACTTCTCACAGATAAGCATTTATGATTTCTTCCTCAGATGAGAGCCACAGAGTTTGCAGCTGGACCTGAGCTGCACCTGTATCATTCCAATCTGAACTGTGCAGGACATTGTGCTGGGAGGCCATCGCTGCCCTTCTGCCAGCTGCCTTACCCAGGCAAGGCTGCAGCACCCCTGGGAGACTGCTCTCACTTGCACAGGGCTGTGTGACACGATCTGTCACTGCAGGACAGAAACTCACACAGCTCACAGTTATCTGAGTTAACTTCAGCAAAGGCTTACTGAAATCTTTGTTCTTAAAAGCTGTATAAATTTCCCCAGGATTTTCCTTGAGATAAGAAAATTATGTTTATGACTAAGTGTTGGCAGTTACAACTGTCCCTATCCTAAGTTGCTACTTAACTCATGGATGCAGTGCTACTCTTCTGATCAAATGTGTGTACTCAGGTTTTACCCACTGTACCTATACAATCACACAATCATGGAATCACAGACTCATAGGATGGTTAGGCTTGGAAGGGACCTTAAAGACCATCTAGTTCCAACCCCCTTGCATGGGTGTGCACACCTTCCAGTAGACCGGGTTGCTCAGTGCTCCATCCAGCCTGGCCTTCCAGGGATGGGGCATCCACAAGTTTTCTGGGCATCCTGTTCCCCTGCTTCACCAGCCTTACAGTAAACACTGATAAAACACAGTGATTTATGTCTACATATAATGCTTTAGCTATACAATAACTTCTTATAATACAGAACTTTCATTAGGAAGAATCCACCCAAATTAAAATCTTACAATCAAACAGCCCCTCCTGATGATAAAACTAAAAATACAGACAAAGATATATTGCAGAAGCAGTGGGCCTGTGGAAATTATGGAAAGCTAAAAGAATTTGTATATGAAATGGAGTTTGAGATGTGGTTTGTCTAATATATAAATAGCACTGCCTTTGTTTTTGTTAACTTCATGTGAACACCCTTTAAAAACATTTAAAAATCAAACTTAAGCGGTGTCGATTTCCTTCATCCACCAGGTCCACAGCAAAATCCACAGACCAGAAATGGTGCTGTAAACCTCACCCTGAATGTAACCAGGGGTGTTTCCAGGGAGGTCATCATCATTGTTCTGATGATAGAATCTCAGTACTTTGTCATGCAATAATTTGTTTAGAAAATGCTAGCAGTAAGTTTCCATTCAAAAATAAGTATAGCCCTCATCTAATTACAGAATTACTTTCCATCTGTTATATTCTCTCAAAATTCTATACCTATATATATAACATTCATGAACCCTATGTATCATAAAAATCTATTACAATGTAGCTATGTAGATGTTCAAGGCAGAGAAATGGCAAGCATTTGTTCTGAATCTACACAAGCAAAAGGACTAAGAAATACTAGATCAGAAACAAAAAAAACCCAACAAAAACTAACAAATTAAAAAAAAAGTTGTGAAAAGTTCTCGCTCCTAAAAAATTCTTGCTCCTTTTGAACTACTCAGCTTACATCAGAAAACATCAAGAAAAATACTTAACCTTACATAATTTACTGTTTTAGCAATTAAGAATAGTTTTTCCTAATCACAGTCCTTTTGTTTCTGTTTTGTTGTTTTCTAAACATACATGCATATAATTTTTTTGAGTTTAGTATTTTCCTTTATCACATCTCTTTCATCTTTTTTATTGGACATAATTTCTGCTGGTGGTGCTTTGTATACTTTGAGCTTTTAACAGGTCAGACCTGAGGTTTGTATTTCCTCCTTCTCATTCACACATAAAAAAAAGGAAGAAAATTGTATTTCTAAATTTTTGATGTCTTACTGTGTCCACAAACTTCTTCCCATCTCACCTTAGTAAGTCTCTCAAACTTTCCTATCATTAACCTCTTTACTGTTCTGTATTCTGCCCTCTCTCTTTTTGCTTTACATTCACCAACTGCCTCAAAAGATAAAGAAAAAAGTGAAGTGCTTTGATTAAAAAGGTACAATGAAGGCTGAAGAATGTTCTATTTTGGTTTAGCTTCTTAACCTGCTTTTAATCATCTTAAGCAAAATTAAAAACAGCCACTTGGACATCTATGCAAGAATACAAAAATAAAAAGGAGATTGAAAACATTTTAAAACTATTTTTGAACTAAATTACAATGAAAATATTTAATATCTGAGAAGATATATCCTTCATAATAAATAATATCTGTCTTTCACAGTGTACTCCACATGTAGATCACAAGGCATGGTACTGATGAAGTCGGGTAACTGAAATTCCATAGAAATGGCACCACAGAGAGGTAAAATGGTGCTGAGTCAGGTACACCTGAACCTGCAGCACCTTGATGCTGTATCTGCTTGCCAGTGCTGTCTCCTCCTTGGTTTTGTTTTCTTCGGTAAATTGCTGAGGATGGTGAGTGAGGTAGGAGATAAGAGGAAATCTAGACCGTATTCTAAAATTAATATCAAAGTGACATATTGAGGTCTTCTCAAGTACACAGTCAAACTGGCTGATTATGGGAGCTCAGCAAGAAAGCACTGGATGGATATGGGAGCTAAATGGAACAATTCCCTCTATTACATATGATTTCTATGACTTTATTGTTATCTAAACTTACTTTGGACTTCTCCAATTAATAAGCCAATTCAGAAAATTTGCAGTAAAGCTAAATTAAGATGCTTGGGACGGCTCTTGCAACTGAAGTTTACTCAAAATTCTGTTACAAAATATCTGCCTAAAGTCGTGTAATCACTGTCAAGTCTGAGGTCATACTGTATAAACATCATATTAGGGTAAATTCACTAACAGTGTCAATGCTTTATTAATTTTCTGAAGTTTGGTGGAATTTTAAACAAATTTGCTGTATTCTTCTGGGTTGTTTCTTGTAATATGGTGTATTTCAGTTGATACCCATAAAAATCACAGTGTGGTTTCCCCTAAATCCCCTTTCTTTCTCCAAAACTGACATAACACATTCTATCAGGAAGCGAAGCTTCTGGTGAATTTTTTGATCCTTTTTAACAGTCATTCAGTATCAGCATGTATCTATAAATCAGGAAAAATTTCCTCTTGTCTTGTGAATTTCAGACATTAGATGGTCATCTCTCCTGGAAAGGCACCAGATTGGTTTGTTCTATAGATGGTTCACAGTGGAGTTCTCTTTTTTCATACCTTCCTAATAAGTAAATCAATGTACTGGTTTCCGCCGATTGAAAGTGCCTCCATCAAGGTACAAAGGCAGACTAAGAAGCCTTTTCATATCTCATCTGATCTCAGGTCATTGAATTGATTCTTTATATAATAGTGAAAAGACTTCAAGATTCTGTAATTAACATCTGGGTACTGCTAGCACATGATCTTAGAACTGTCTGTATCAAAATGTCTATTTTTTTTCTCGTGGCACTGCTTTTGCTAGCTGTTCCAAAGGTTTACCAAAAATTGTGTGTTTCTGCCCTCTGTGCTCTAAAATTGCTGTATCAATGGAATTATTTTCCTCTTGATATCACACTATGAAAACACTTGCTTTTGATCAGCAAACTAAAAGGCTAGTTTTTACACTGGCTCACAATTAGCCTAGATGTTATTTTAATTTATAGTCTTATTGTTTTTCTGAAGAACTCCAGGATTCTTAAGACACCACTAGGTTTTGCACAGGGACGTATTTTTTAATAATTGTAGTTATCATTATGTGTCATTAAAATGAAAATATCTGAAGTGCTTCAAAATAACATTCACAAGAATTTGAGAGTAAATGACACTAATCATAAGAGCACCTCAAAGTGTATAATTTAACAATACACAAAATAAGGAAAGCACAACACAGTATTCCCATATCAACTCAAGTTCTAAAAATCTGTATTGGAGCCAAGATACCTTGTGTCTTACTAAAGCTCCAGGAAATCAATTTCTAAACACTAAAATGTTAAAGATGGAGGATATAGCTACTGAAACCCTTCTTTAGGGGCTCAAACCAGTTTCAGGGCACTGAGTTAGCATTTTTGATAGGGATCTCACATTAAATTGACCTTTCCCAGTGAAAAGATGCATTACCTGTAAGCAGCTGCTAACCCTGCCCTGACCTGCCCTGAGTCCCAAGGCTATGGAGGTGTGACTGTTTGCTTTCTTTCTGCTGCAGTTTTCCCAGCCAATGTAATTCAGATGCATATTGCCAGCAGTGAGGGAGGCCATGTGCTTCAATGGGGAGAAGAAAGGTGTCAGAGCACCCTGACTTTGATCCTGATTGAGCCACTGCAGGGATGTGTGGCTATGAGGAACCACTTGGCTTCTTTAAAACATCATCCAGGCTCCTGGCCGAGAAAAGAAACCCTGCTCTAAAAACCACGGCCACACTGGCCCAGGTCAGCATTACATGTAAATAAATGAAGAGGAAACAAATCTCTTTTTTTTTTTTTTTTTTTTTTTTTTGTGAAATAGTTCTAAAGAACACTTAATGAGGCAGCCAGGGCTCAGGAAATGCAGGTAATTGTGCTCTGCAGATATAAAAGCAGTGACAGCTCCCCTCTGTCCTGAGCACCGGTCTACCATGCAGCTAATGCTCTCAGACTCCTGCAGGAGAAGGTAAAAGCTGAGGATTGTTTACCACTGCCAGACAGGAAAGGTTGCCTATCCACCAGTGATTGTGCCCCAGCAGCACTGGCCTTTCGAACAGAAAGAGGCTGAGGAGATATTTATAAGTTAAGCAGCCTTCTTGTTCCTTGAGGGGAGCACACCCCTCAGCTGAAACATGAGCAGGTTGCTGCTAAACACCATCCCTCCTAAAAGCCTCTTCTCGGGGGTAAAGTGGTGGAGATGAAACAAAAAGGTATATAAATGTAACACACTTCTATAAAATGCAATAAAACATATTTTGATACTCATAAAACTATGACCAAAGGTTCAGATAAGCACACTGCACCAATTATAATAGTACCTTCATACTGAAGAATACACTTAAATAATAGTTTGCTTCAGAACATACTTTGAAGAAAGAAGAGAGCTCTGTTCATTTTTGATCCTCACAAAGTGTAGTTTTTTTTGGAAAGAGAATTGTTAAAAATATTAATGTTATTGGATGGGGCAGCACAGTTTACAGTAATTGCTACTGGAGTCTGTCTGATGATTGGTGGTCAATATTTTCACATGAGACTCCCCACAAAAAAATGTGCTCTTTAGCCTGTACTAAACCAAAAAAAAAAATACAGAGAATTTGGGTGAGGAACTGGAGAGTATCATTGTTTCATTTACAGTGAAAACCACTGCAGTTCCAGAGCTAGCACCCTGACTATGTGTCTGTGTATTCTCTGAAAATAGAGCTGGCTTTGGATTGAACCATCTCTCACCAGCTATACAGAGGGGAAGTGATGTCACTCTGAAAATAAATATAGAAATGGGTTTTCTGGAAATATTTATACTTTGTTCATGGATAAAGTGCTGAATGTACAGCCAAGGAGAGCCCACTGCTCAGCTTGCACCACTTGAAAAGAGGGAAGTTTTTAAATTTGCAAAGATTCTCACACCAGGGTCTTTTTTTTTCTTTTAAAATAACTGACTCTTGACATAACCTTGTCTGTTTTAAAGGCCAAACATTTTCCTTACTCCCAAGTGCTTTGTGAGCCTTAGGGATATATTGTCCCTGGCAAAACTGGGATAGCAATATCCTGGGAACGGGTGATTTCCATCAGGGACAAGGAAATCGCTCCAAACCACATTTCATTCTGGTTACAGCATTTTAATGAGATTTGCAAGTCCTTCTGAGACAGTCGCAAGAAACATTCAGCCCCAAACCCTCAATCAGAATCCTGAAAGTTATTCTAATGTCTCAGAAGAAGATGGATCTTAGGACTCCAGTCTGGCTGTGATATTTCTTACATTATATTTAGCATTGATTAATTAGGGGGTGACTAAGTATTGACCTCTCAATTAATTCTGAAAGAAGTTGGATGACTGGAAATACCTAACAACATTTGAGAAGTGACTCCTTAACTGTTTCCTGGAAAACAGCTTCCAAAAATCTTCTTCAATAACTTCCAAACCCCTTCATGATATGGATTTCAGCTTAATCACAACACTCTCATTCTAATGAACACATAATTTCCTGTGAGAACAAGTATGAGCAAGTAGTTATATGGGAAATAATAAAATCATAGCTAGCAATATAACTCTTAATGTGCAGTAAGTGTATATGTGTGAATGCAAATGAAGACACCATCATCTATCTCTCTTTGATCATGCCTCAGTCACTAATAGCTTGTTTGCAAACAGTGTTGCATGGATCCAGATATTTCACTTAGAGTGAAAAAAGCAGCTCATTGAGGACAGGATCTATAGCACCAAAAGGATAAAATAATAAGGGATGTAAAATAACTGTTAAAGAAACAAAGGGTTAAGAAGAAAATCTTTAGGGTAGAAGGTGATTTAAATTTCATCCGAAATGAACTGTGATTCAGATCATGCTGGTTTTTTCAGTTTACACAATTTGGATTAATGTAGCATGGATTATGTTGCATAAAACAATGACAATACATGAATTCCACTCATGGAAATTACTCATCCATCAGCCAGTGTCAGGTACATTCAGAATCACATGCATTAAGTTCTGCACTGTAAGTTCAAGTCATTTGTATGTGAATAATGCTAGTTGTGAAAATGAAAACAAGAAGAGATAAGGAAACTTTGGGATCCTTCTGCACTGACTTCTCTTTGACCCAGGGAAGAACAATGAATGTTTGCTTTCCCTTGGAAGGGGTGCCGACAAGGCTACACAAACAAAGAAGCAGAAGCTCAGCTGGTGCAAATTAGTACAGTTGCATTGACTTAATGGAACTGCATCCTTTTCCCCAGCTAAAGATGTGGACACAAATGTTAAAGGTTCCTCTGTTACAATTTTTTCAGGACAAAGATCAATCATGAATCCTTTCACAAATCTTCAAACAGAACTTTTCCCAAGCAGATTCTGCAGATCTGAGTCTGATTTTCTGTTTCTTGAACGGCCCAATATATTTGATTCCTCTCATAACCATGCTTTTTCCTAGTCCACTTTCCACATTATTTTGTTGATTCTGTAGTACTGCAGTGAAAAAACCCCTGTCAGTCCTTCCAGGTCCTCCTCAGTTCACTAGCAGTGTGCACTCAGGAGCAATATTCAAGGGGGCCTGGCCATGCATGCCCCTATGCTTCCTTCAGTCTGTCCCAAAAACTAACTACAGTCTCTGAAAAGGAGCAGGCAAAGGCCAAACCTGCATTTACCTCAACAAAAAGACTGCACTCTACTTTTAAGAATTCCTTTCAGATGGAGATACCACTTCCATTCACCTGAAAACACAAAACAATTAAGTTAGATTATAAAAACATTTGCCAAATTTTACTGCTGTCTGAAGATCTATCTCCTATACGGGCCTGAAGTGAAGTGATATCATGTTTGCCTGGAAACTGAACTGTTTCTAAAACAGTAAAAGAATGTTTGTAATAGCTTGTCATTCTCGTCAGTGCTATTAGTGTCCAGTAAACTCTCTCCTTGTAAATCCATAGATGTCAAAGGTTTCTGCAGATCTTTTCTAAGCAAGTGTATAGTTTGGCACAGTATCTGGTTGGGCAGAGGTGAAGGATCCTGGTGTACAGATCCTGGACACTTCTATTGTCTCCTCTGTTAGAAAAGTCTGGGAGTTTTCTAATCCTACTATTTGGCAAATGCATTTTGGAAGAGAGCCAAAAGACTGCTCTCCTCTGGCTCTTGGGAAGACTGGTACTCCAGAAGAAATCAACAGAGCCCAGTAAAAAAAGAAGAAACCCAATGCAAATGTCTGTTAGTGACTGTATGACTTCTGGGCTTAGATGTGCTCTGCCATAGTAGCTTGTTTTTACTGTTCAATAATATTCAGATTAGAATAGACTGTTAGAGGGATTATAACCAAAAAACCAAAAAACCCCTAAGAAATGTAAAAGGGAATAGAAAAAATAAATAAAGAAGACTGAAACAAGAAGGAGGAAACAAGCAGAATGGGAAAAGCAACCTGACTGGAAAAGTAGAGAGTTTCATGAAAAGACACGGACACTGGGACTGAATCCTTTAGAATCAAAACAAGACTGACCCATTAGAAAACTTTATTTTCAGGAGAATAAAAGAGCAATGTTAATTTGAAGAAAGCATTTTTCTTGAAGCACAGACAGCTGGATGCTTTTTGTTCATACAGCAAGATCTGTTCCAGGAAGAATTCCCTAGCGATATGTGTATCTGTCTGTATCCCCTTTGCAAAGGTCCCATGAAAACACTATTAAATTATTGCTGCCATTCTAATTTTGATGCTTTGCTGAAGTGCAGAAAATGGCTGCCAGACTAAACTGTAAACTGCTTTAAATCACTCCTATCCAGGTGATGATGAATGCTCTCTAGATTTTATCTGTAGAGTGGAAAAAACAAAGAATACATTACTCAACCCCTAAGATTTTTTAGAAGCTGAAATTCATCTAAAGGAACACTTGAGTCCTGTCTACCCCCCACTGAAGTGATTAGGAATTTCAGCTAAATAAAGAATGAAGGTGAGACTGAAATGCCCATGTAATCAACCTTCACAAAAAATCTAATACAAAGTTAAAACTCTTTTGAGATAAGTGCAAACATGGGAGCACTGAAATAATACTGAAAGAAATGAAGGAGGCTTTTTAAAATTCCCAACTTGTGCTTTCCTCAAAGTGTAATTCAAAACTGATTAAAAGTATTAAATCCTTTTTATGCAAAGGGTTAATAACAAAATTCAAATAGTGGTGTGGTGTCCCATGGATACTCAATAATGAAAATTCAAATGTTCATTTCTTTAAGCCTTTTGTGTCCCTTTCCTAGATAATTGGTTTTTTGCCTAATTTTTGAGGCTATTTAATAACACCTCCTGCTAGACATTTCATGTAAACTCAGCAAGAGGAGGCATCGTGAGTAATAGAAAAGACTTCTGCTCATTTTAAAGCTCAAATTCATACTTTTCTTAACAAAGGAGATCCCCACTGTTAGAGTTTGGCAACCAGCGGGCCAACTGCATTGGGGAAGATTGGATTAGGGGGGCAGCTGACTGTGCAGTAAAGTCTCCACTCCAAAGCAGGATTTTTATGTAAATTCCATTACAATTCATGCTTTTTGGAGATAATGAAATGGATACAAAACACTTCAAGGTTTCCAAGTCAGCAAAATAATGAACAGAGGCATTCAGAAATTCCATTTAATACATTTTTTTAACATTTGGACCCTTGCATGAACAGGATTGGCATCTGTTCAATGTATCACGTGGAATTTGCTTCTAATACCACTGTCTAAAGCCCATAACTTCTCAGGCTATTAGTGATGTGTGAGCTAATCAGCTGACACATCAGCTATCAAGAGTTGTCCTCAGTTTAAGCTCTAATAGGCTGTATCATTTTCCAAGTGTTTGCCTGAAGGCAATTTTTACCAAAGAATCAGCCAAATACTTTTTGAAAATAGATTATTTTCAACTCAACAGCTTTACACAACTGTCTATGAATATGCCACAGCATTTTTAATCAATGACATTCAAATAAGAAGAGTCTGGGGTGAAGGAGGCTATTACAATGGTCTTCTACTTTGTTCTTTCACATAAGGTATAGAATTTAATTTGTCAGTATTTGCTCTGATCATAGTGGAACCGGAACCTGGATGTTTTGATATTTCTTCAAATTTGTATGTTTGCTGATTACAAAATTAAAATGTGTATATATTTGTGTATTTTGTGTGTATTTGTAAAACTATGTGTAGATAAACGTGTAGGCACACACTAAGCACTGTTAGACCAGAAATACTCTCAAATATTGAGTTCTGCCTTTCAATCCAGCTGATATGCAAAATATGCAGTGAGAATACTTCCACCACATTGAAGTGCCTGCCACCAGGTCTATCAATCTTTTTAAATACTAGAAAGACTAAAGACATCATGGGAGGGCCAACACAGAATATAACACACATGTGCTATTTAAGAGCTCTGCAAGACCTTTGGGTACTTGTCTTCTGTGGTTTGTGTGTTAATTTTAGTAGTAACCCACTATTAGTGATAGTCAAGTTCATGGTGCTTGACAGGGATATCTATTCAGTAACCACATTAAAGGCAAATCTGTACTGCTGATACTGTTAGTATCTTTATACACAACATCCCTATTGATATAAATTATTCTCTTAAGGGAATGGTGAAAACATCCACTTTTAGGATCTGAAAGAAGGAAATTTTTAGCAAATATGTAAACTACAGATATAGAAAGATTAGCAAAGTTCGGAAATTGTAAAATACTGGGGCCACTGATGTCTAAAATAGTACTCTTCCCTTTTGGTGTAAGTTTTCCTTCAAACAAGCATCTATTTATTTAAATAGAAAGGAATATTCACAATACAGTTTTTCTTCAACAAATATAATCAAAACAGAAACCAACTAGTGTTTCAAAAATGTTTCAAAAAAGCAATCGACCAAGATTTGAACCACAATAGAGTTTGTATGATGTGAACATTTAGCTATTAAGGTTCTTTATTATGATTGATGAGGCTAAAAGGTGAGTTTATGAATTAAAGTTTGCAAGCTCTGTTGTTTAATGAAAAACATTGAGAAGCCGCAGAAAGCAAAATCTGAGGAACAGCTATTCTTATTGTTTAGACCACAAGATCACACTGGTCATACCGTATCATTTAAGAGTAAATGTAATAGGCTTTTCTGAAACAAACAAAAGCAGTAACAAGTTATAAACAAATTTGATTTGTGGGGATTTTGTGGTTCCAAGTTGTTCATTTGGTTATAATCACATACCTTGCTTTTCCTAGGGAAATATTCAGCCAAATATACTCACTTCAGAAATAAAAAGGAAAGTAAGAAGCAACAGAGAGAGAAAAAACATGTCAGGATCCTACCCTGCTTCCATTGTACCAAGCAGTAATTACTCTGGAAAGTGCTATTAAGCTGAGTACTCAGGTCAGGCCAGGTTCAGCTACCCATATTCATGCAGACTTAACACACTGGCCATCCTGAGTCCTCCTGGGCCGTGCTCTGAACATCATCACACAGAGAGCAGTTACTAATACGAATAGTCCTGCTGACTTCAATATAATTATGGAGAAGAAAGAAACAACTCAGGGTGGGTACAGTCGGTATCAAAATCAATCTCCACAGGAATAAGGATGGCAGAATCAAGTCTTCTGGGCACAGCCAGTTCACTTAATGCTATAGCGAAACACAGCAAAAAGCATTTATGCTTGATAGACTAAAAACCAGGATGGAAAAAACCCTTTTAATTAAGAATGATAGGAGTGGAAAATCTTCTTCCTAGAAGAAATAAGAATATACCAAAGATACAAGCAGAATCAAAAGAACGATAAAAAAGCCACGCTTTTTTTCTGTGTTTAGGCAATGAACAGAGTTGAATTGCTCTTTGTCACAGCGATATGATACTGTCTTCAGGTGGTCATTGTTTCCATGCCACCTTTGAACCATGCAAAACCCTCGTCAACATGCTCCTCAAATATTCTGTTGTTTTCTTTCAAGGAGTGATTTATAACACTTCACAGCAAGGAATGTGCCACATCCATTAAACATTAATACTGAGTTACAGTTTTCTAAATCATAGCTATCCGCTTTGTAGTCTTGTGCTTGACTTGTATTCCAGGAAAAGAAATATATATTTTTCTGTTCTGTCATTTATTCATTCAGCACTGGGCTCTACTGAAATCTCCCGGAAACAATGAGAAAATGTCTTTTTGTTTGTTTTTAAAAATACCTGACTTTGCTTGAAATACACAGTGAGAGACAGTATAAATATGAGTAACAATTTGATAAGACTTGAACTGAGGCCACAGCACAATATTTCATAGCTAGGACAGCTTACGAGGGCTGCCAGAATTCCCTCCAAAGGAAAAAGTCTACAATGACCTTGTATGGGAAGATGGGAGAAATCCAGAGAAAGTGAGATTTTTATTTAAACTGGAGAAGAACAATGGTTCTGATGCAGAAGAGAGATGTTTCCACTGGACAGCTGGTCTCCAGCTATCCCATCACATTCATAGGTACTCCTGCCTCTGATGCCTTTTCTGAATACAATTTACTAAATCACTTGAGCACATATTTAAAATTATGTACAACAATAATCCCAGTAAAATGAATGGAAGTAACTATGTGTTTAAAATTAGACACCTGCTCAAATGTAAGGCAGAATGAAGCATATAATCCTCTCATCATGATATTTTCAAGTTGTACTTGAAGCTTGGTCAGTGAAAACACATACAGTCACAGAGCAAGTGACAACACCTCACCAGGCTTGTCTGTGACACTCATTCCAAGCCATTAAACCCTGGATCCATGGGGAAGATGACTGCAGCATGCTGGAGGCATGGGCTTCCTTGAGCACTTTTTGCTGGCTATGCAGCAGAATCTGCTGTGCTCAGAAAAATGCATGTCTTAGGGGAAGGATTTGGAACTAATGCACTCTAGAGCATTCTTAAACTCGACAAATGAAGTGATCAAAGTATTAATTATTATTTTCTTAGGACATCAGTATTTTCCCTCACTGTAATCTAAGCACAATCTTCCAGCTATTGTCTAGTTATATTGGACTCCAGCACTCAAGCGTGGTAAAAGCCTTGGTGCCTAATAGAGCACTCTGGAATTCATCTGGAGACCCTGGGAAGCCCTAAACCATACCAGTGTCTAGCATATCCTGTTTATTGCCAATTTTGTAATCTATAGTAGTTATTACATTTCAAATACAAAGAAAAAGTCTGCACTATATAATGTGAAAGAGAAGACAAAGCAACCCCATCTCAACATGTGCAGTAGACAGTAAAAGCATTTCTCTACATGCACATGAGGAAATTAACAGCATTCCCCACACATTCATTCAAAGAAGTGAACATGCTGTGCTGTATATGCACATATACATCAGAGAAGCAAAATTGCTTTAAATAATCAAAATACACAAAGGAACATTTTCTGTGTGGCTGGAAATAACCCTGACAAATGTTAATGTTTTGCAAATGAAAAACATTCTTTAAGAAGCAACATAAAAAACAGAGCAAATTTTCAGATGCATACAAAGTAAGCTCCTGTATTAACCTGTGTTTTACTACCTAGATGTATACAAAGATCATTGTGTGATGAACAAGTACATTCAAATTCCTTTTTTTTTTCCTGAATTATGAATGTATTTTGGCAAGATGGTCAACGGCATGATTAAAAATATGAAGAAGTTCCATATGGTGAGATACTGAAGAGGACTACCTGAGTTTAGCAGCAGATTTTGCTGATGTATAAAGTAATGAATGACAAGGACAGACCTATGTATTTTTCCCTGTGTGGATCAACAGACAAAAGAGTTTCATCTAAATTAAGGAACAGCATTTTTGGCGTCCCTGCTATTACGTTACTCAGCATATAATTAATCAGTGAAATTCGTTGCTGCAGTAAAATACTGAGATAAATTGATTGCAAACAGGATTAGTCACACACGGATAAGACCAACATACTGATTAAGACTGGATAGGACGATATACAACTTCCATTTCTCGGGCTACCAATTTTGATTCCTCAGAACACACCAACTGCAAAGACCAGAAAAAAGCTTTGCACTGGTATTTTCTGGGTAGGGGAGAAAAAGCTACATACAGTCTTTTGCCATGGTCTTTGAAAGACGTGAAACATCAAACAAGAGGGCTTACTTTACTATGACAATCTCTATATTACAGTTGCTTACAAGACATTTTTTTCTAATTGAGAATACTGACAATATATAATAAGTAAATAAAAACTGAAATTGAAAAGCAAGATTGAGTTGTAGCTAGTGTTTACAATAAATGAAGCTCAAATCCTGCTGTTATGTTTCTGACAACTTTAATAACAATAGATCATCTTGTCTTAGTTGCACACTGAGAGGGGGCTGCAAGGTGTGTCACCCACAAGAATGACTAATGTGTTATGCTTATCACTTTAGAAGCAGAACTATCTGAATTCTGCTTGCTAACTACAGGGCAGTGCAAATTACCCCGACAGCACCGTGTGTTCTTTCTATACCTTGCTTACAGGCCAGGATTGCTTAGTCCCAATGTATTAATAAGTAAGTGCAAGTATTTCAACAATCAGCATTTTAGCATTTGCATGCAAACTCTCATGCTGTGTAATTATACACAGTGCTGGCACTCAAATTAATTAAAGCTGATTTCTCTGTGACTGCAAACTGGTCATATCCCCAGACTTGCTCTAGTATGAAGTCATCACCCTATATTCAACATGACACTTTATGTCCCTAGCATTCTTAGCAATGCTAATATGCAACAACTGTAAATTAGGCAATATTTTACAGAGCAGCTGACAACCGCTGGTTAGTTGAGTTCCTCCTCCCCCTCCCCCTGACACTTTCCACATAAAAGTAAGAAACCAGTTATTTCCATTGTGCTTGCTTTGTAATTATCTGAACTAACAATGTAAACAAATTACATACATTGTTTCAACAGATACTTGCCCATGTTTGATTAGGGGTTACAGAAAACTTATAAAACACAAAACCCAAAAACAACATCAACAATGTTTGTTTGATGCTAACATGCAATTAGTCTGACAATTTCAATGTTAATTTAAAAACTCCTTCTCTTTCTCTTTTTCCCCTGAAATGGCTTTTTAGTTTTTAAAGGCGTGCTCTTGCCAGGCAAGAATAGGGAATTGGGGAGGCAGAGCAGAAGAGCTGACTCTTAGATTTCAGAAGTCCTCATCAAATAAAGTGGAGCTGTAGAAGAGACAGTTCTTTGCAGCAGAGATCCATAAATGCTGACTTCTGGGGCAGTGCTGAGTTCCAGTCTCTTTCACAATAAAGTTGCCTGCTCTAACTTTATAATTTGGTTGAAAGAAGTCCTTCCTTAATACATTTTTTCAGCAGAGATATCCTCTGAGAAATTAAAATATTACCATGATCTTTTATCTTCCAAATATGACTGCAATATGACCATTCTCCTAAAACCTTCAGAAACAGAAAATAATGTAATCATGCCCGTCGGTATTTTGCATTTACAAAATTTCATACAGACTGTTTCTTCAGCTACAGAACTGAATTGCTCCAAGAGAGTTTATGGCTTTATTTCCTCGGAGCCATAGACTACTCTTGGTGCACAGCTGCTCTCCTTGAGCTTCTCCTGTTCATATCAGTAGATTTACCACAGCAAGTGACAACAGTTTAAAAAATGCTCTGACTCTCCCACTAAAGTAAACTCCCCAGTAAGATCAGATCTTTTTTTTTTCTCTCCACATAATTTGGTCCTCAGAAAAGGCAGTCAAAATATGACAAAAGAGAATTGTACAGGTTGATATCCTAATAATGTAGTTTCTTTATGCTAACATAAATCATAAAGAGAATTTTTGTATTCTAACAGTAATAATCAGCATAGGAAGCTCTCTTCCCTCAGTTGACACAGAAACTGCTGAAATACAATGAACAGATCAAACCTCACCTTCTTTAGCCTGAATGGAAACACTGTTGTGGCTGTTATGCTCCTTCCTTCAGTGTTGAGCATGTTCAGTTTTGCTGGATTTTCATCACTTATAAAAAATACAAATCAGAAAAAAGGCATGTTGGCTCACATTGTTTTGACATGGTGAGAACATGGAAATGCTAGAAAGACTTATTTTGGGTTAACAAACTGGAGATATCTGAAACACAGAGTGATAAATATAGACTTGGCAAATACTTGCAGAATCAATTGAGCTTTAGCAACTAGAATATTTAGAATGCCTTTGATAATGTTTTAAAACTTAGTAATAGCCACATATTCTGTGAGTCCCCATTAAAATCAAGAAACACGGAAACTAGGCAAAGGCAAAAACCATTCCCATATATTTCTAAATGTTGGTTTCTTTTCAAATGCTACGGTATATTCACATACTTCTGTTCCCTACTTGGACAGGCCAGGCCTAAAGATTTGTTTTATTCATAGAATCACAGAATAAGCTGAGTTGGAGGGACCCTCAAGGATCACCAGTCCAGGTCCCGGCCCTGCACAGCACCATCCCCAAGAGCCACACTGCGTGCCTGAGAGTATCCTGAGCAGCACTGCTGCAGTTCAGGTAACACTACAAGCAAACAGTATTTTGTAGCATTTCTTGTGTATTATGCTAGGACCATAACATTGTTTGAGCCCTGTCTACAATGCTGATTTCTACAGGCTGTAGTACCAACAATGCCAATGCTCCAATGGAGAGAGTAAAGCCTCTTACACATGTAGCTGGAGTTCACTCCTGGGGAAGGCATAAATCAATACCAAAAAATGATGGACTAAAGGGAATTATTGTGCAATTGCCCTTATTCAGCACTGGAGGTATCATTCTCAGTGGTTTTGAAAGCTCAGGTTTATGGTACTGGCTATAAATGCTATGATCGCCATTAAATATTTCAGAAGACATTCAACATCAGTGATAAATTCAACTTGCAGCTGGGGCAGCACAGTTTCAGCAGCAGAGTAAGAACAGGATTTTGGCCACAAAATCCCTCCTGGATTAACGCTTTCTCAAAAATGCCAGTGAACTCAGTCCTCTAATTCTCACCAGGTCTTCCTTCACAAACCTCTGTAAACAGGATCAATTCAGGGGGGATCCTCAGATTAGCACACACCTCATTCTTAGCCAGATGCAGTTGCATGAGTTGGAATAGACAGGAATGAGACTAGAGGTCAGTCTCTGATACCCAGACTTCACACAGGCCCTGTACATCCAAGAGAAGGAGATAACAGATGCAACTCAACAAAACATGACTTCAGTGTACGGCGCTCTTCCATTCTGACAAGGGGAAGACCTCTGGTAAGTGCTAAGATAAGGCGAGATACAGATAAGATGAGTCTGTTCACCATCTCTGAGCTTCACAGGCATGTCACTACCAATCAAATGTATACTAGAATTACTTGGAAAGAAGTCAACAGTCTGTGCCATCATGCTCCAGAGTGTGCTGCTTTTCTGAGGCAGCTGAGCTATATGAAAAAAATGATAGGCACTATGGGGCCTTTTGAATAAAAAGTATTATGTTGTTACTACTGTTACAAAGAAATAAATAGATGATCACTGAAGTGATCAAGTAAACTACCGCCCTTCTCAGGAATTGTTTAGATATGACATGTCTGTCTGGAGAAAAAGAAAAGCATGCAGTATAGAGACCTTTGATAAGCCCAATTAATTTTAAGTGCAGGAACAGCTTATGATTCTTGAGAAATTACCAAAAGCTTTGTAGACAAATTTCCATCTCTTCTTGTTCATTAAAAGAGATGTTTGGAAGACAAGGGCTTTATAGTCAAGGATATAAAATGTATGAGCTCTCCAAAAGGATGCTGGAAATAACAACACATGAAACAATAGTCCTTTGTTGGTTCCAGCTGCTGTCCATTCAGTTATTTTTAAAAGAACTATTAGAAATACAGAGTCAGAAAGACACAGATTTTCTAATCCAGTAACCATGATTTCCTTACAGGTGATATGTGACCTAGAGCACAACAACCATGTTTTTGTGGTACACCTGAGAAACCTTCTATTAGACTAACTTTATGGTGAATAAGTTTAAATAAGTGAGATGCAAAAAGTTAACCTGAGGTGTAAGTATCACAACAAATGCCATCTGAAAAGAACAGCCAAAAGCAATCATGGATGCAGTCAACAACCCTATAGTCTACCACATAAAAAAACACGTGGAACACAGCCCTGGAAAGCACCTCTGTTTTTTCAAGGTAAAAAAAACAGAAAACCTCAATGTATCTTGTACATTAATCCAAAATGTGGAAGCTTAGAAAAGAAGCATGTATAGCAAAGTAGCCTTTCTAGCCAAGTAATAGAGTTAGTAATAGACTGTTTACCCCAAGGACACTCTGGGATTACTCTATTTTGCCATGTACAAACTGAGAAGTTGCATAACAACTGATGAAAAAGACATCAGTTATTGATCATTCATACAATAAGGATTTCTGGTGAGCTTAAAGCATAAACAGGTCAAGAGTAGAGGAGTAAGATTTATTATGCTGAGTTTGTATTACCAATGGGACTAAAAGCAGCAAGCTGCTGCTCAGCTTTTATACTCTGGTTCATTTTCATGTTTTGCAGCTCAAGAATCTCAAAATTCTACATAAAGTTAACTTCAAAGCTCTAATAAGAGACTACTGAAGCTGACAGAGAAATTGTTGAAACTGATTCTGCAGCTCACTCTTTGTGACTGAGCAGATGCATTTCTAAATTTTCCTTCCCATCATTTACCAGCTCCTTCTTCACTAAATTTAGGATAGAATGCTCATTTTCTGAACACTTCCCATTCTGTTGGGTTTGTTCCACATTTGAGAATCAGTGGGTCAAATGTGCTGCAGACTATTTTGTTAGATTTGTTAAAATCAAATTGAAACTCTATGATTAATGATATGACTCATCTGTGTTGGTTTGTTGGTGTTTTTTTAAACAGGAAAGTAAACAAGTACTTGTCTAAAGCTCCACCTGCTTTGCTGCTGTGCATATCAGAGAAAACAATTCCCTCTTCTCAAGGCTGAACTAAAATTAGGCTCCACCTGCAAGATGTTAGTGAAATCTTACACAGCTGCATTCCAGAGACAAGTTCCACAGATTGCTTTTGGAAAGCACTGCGCATTTCTGGCAAAATCAAAATCAAACTTGTTAGCTTTTTTTTGCCTAACTTTTCAAAAATGTATTATTAATGATAAATGTAATTATTATCACACTAATCATGCTGATAAGTAATCTCAAAAATAGATCCATTTAAAATGTAATTTTACACCCACATCCCACTGTATTTAACCACTTCTTTGCAAATGCAGGCAGTAATCATAATAATACTTAGCACTTAGACAGCACTTTATTCATTTATAGACACTTCTGTGGCACTCATCACCAGAGTAACTTTATTTTCTTTATTATGTCTTCAAAGTGCTGCACTGACATTAACAAATTAATCCTCACAGCACTTCAGGGGGAAAAGAATAAGTCTGATCACGCACTATTTACTAAGCAAAACTCTGCCCTTATCCACCCACAATAACCTCCTGCTCACTAACAGAGTGAGTATGAACATCGGAACATAGATCACAAGGATTACAGAGCCCTTAAAACATACTCAAATTCCAACTTTGAAGTGACAGACAATTGCTACTGAATTCAGTAGTAGAAGGGTCTAAATTATATTCCTACCCTTTCTTACAGTAATTATTTCTGACAACTGAATGCTAAATATTCCTATGTATGGAATTGTTGGAAGTGTCTACACCACCGTAAACACAACAAACCTAAAACAAATCACTATTTCATGTAGCAAATGGGAGTGTGTTATATAGAGTTTCTCTTTCCAGAGCTGATGGGCTTTTAAAACCTTCATTTATAAAGAGAGCTTATGCATATTGGAGACTTAAGTGAAATTTGTTTGCAGAGAGACAATTGCTTGTATGAGACTTTTAGTGATAATTTAAATGGGAACTGGATTAACTAGACGTAATTCAGTTAATATAGTAAACAAAAGATGAAAACAAGACAATTCTTGTTATGTATTTGATAGCTCCTCTGCAGACAATTTTAATAAATGAGAAAATATATACTCAAAATCTGGGATGTGCAGTGTCATTAACCAGTTGTAACACAATATAATTGATACCTGTAACTCAGGACAGACCCACAATGGATAATTAATGTCACAATTTATTTTGCATGCTAAGATGCAAACATAAAAATAACTCAATCAAAATAGGTGACCAACTGCAGCGCGTGAGCAAACATTTTGTTTACCGTGCTTCCCAGTTGTTATTGTCAAAACAGAACTATAAAAGGAGGTTTAACTTTCAGCTCTGAGGTAGTGAACTCCTCTCCCTTAGCACACTACAGGCCATTAAAGACTTGACAGCCCCCTGAGAACAAGTAATTCTAGTGCACAGTATAACAAGTCACACACCGGCGGGGTGGGAGTGGACTGGGGCACTTAGATAAGTTTCACTCATTGCAGTAGCCCAAGGGAACAGTGCATCAAGCCAGCTGCACTGGCTCAGTTCATCCGGTAACTTTACGCTATTTTCCCTCTAAGTCACTACTAATCCCTCGGGTTTACATGTTTTTTTGGGCAGCATCAGAGAAAAGCAGTGTGAAATTGCCTGAAAGCCTCTTTATAAATAAGACTTATGATATAGACCAGTTCTGTTGTTGAAAGACTGAAAGAAACGCCCTTGAGGATTGCAAGAACCATTTTACAGGTCTCCTACTGTGATGGTTTTTGTCTCTGTCTGATGACTGCTAACTTTAAAAAAACCCAACAAACAAACAACCATTCCCAGCTTCCTCTTCTAACTTAAATCAACTCTGTCTGGTTTACTTTTGGTCAGCTACAACAATACATCCAATAGAAAATATCTTTTGCTTAGATATTTTCGCTATCTTGTTACTAACAAATTGCATCTTTTTAAGGATTTGTCTTACTCTTAAATTTTTAACACCTTGGGACAAATTCCAGCCTGGCTGTGTGCATGTGGCTGCAGTGAGGGAAAGAGAAGGTGAATCCACTAAAATAACAGGATTTGGCCCAGGAACTTCACGTGCACATTTATGAGAGGCATATGCTGCTAGTCTTGTGTCTCTACCTAATATTCTGTGCTACAAACTGAGACACAGTGAAGGTCACTAATCCAAGGAGAAATTTCCAGCTGACCCTGCATATTGTTTGAATCCAACCTCAGTTGTTCCTGTGAGTTTGAAAAGCCATTTTATATTGGCAGAACTACTTCAGGGATAAATGTTCATTTAATCATGTGAACAATTAACACAAGGTGATGGAAAAGATGGATGCTGCCCAGTTCAGAACCTGGATGACCAACAAAGCAGGTCTCATTTATAAGAAAGAAACATAAAAGGTGGTAAGATTTTTTTTTTTCTTTTTAATGTTAAAACCTGGAAAATTCCAAATTCTCACAGTGTCAGTGTTTCAAATCATACCAAATACATTATCTCCTGAGCTCATGCCTGACTCTTTATCTAAAAACAGCCTTCAAAACAGTCTTAACAGTCTCAGGGATGCCATCTAACACAGTACCATCTCAATGACTTTTCTAGCAGCCATGGCACCTGTTTCTGCTGCTGACAGTTCTCAAATGAGTACCACACAAGAAACATCCCTAATGACCACCAAACATGCAAAGTACCAGTTGTCTCACCTTTGTGAGATCATATTTGGAAACTTTGCTTTCTCAAGGTTCACCTTTTGGGAAAATTTGTATACAGCAGCTGATTATACAACAGCCTTCAGGGCTCTAATAGTAACATTTTGAATCAGTAATTAGATTATGTAGTATTCTCTGCTTGCAAAATAATTAATAATACAATCTCTATTTTTGAACTTACAGTTTCTATTTAGTATTTATTTTGTTTTGGATAGGGAAAAAAGGTGTTGCAGAGATAATGATATCTTCTGTCAATCAACTTCAAGAACAAAGTATTTTTTCTTTTTGTTAACATTGGTTATGGCATTTAGTTCTAGATGAAGATCTTGACAAATATATTTACCTTTTAACTATAGTGGAAGAATTACTAACTTCAAGACACTGTCATTTGTTTAGCAGAAGAAATAATATATCTCCATAACTACACCTATATGGTTTGCTATTGATTCTGTGATTCTGTGAACAGCATCAACTCACTTATGTTGAAATCTACAAAGTTCCTTAGCAGACAAGCTGAAAAGCCATTGCTTTTTGATGATAATTTTTTATTAAAGTCAGTGACAAAAACCCTGTCCAGTGGGGTTCATTCAGTGCCCTCAAAAGCGGAATGAGATGCAGAACTGACAAATGAAAAATTAAGAGTTTCATCCCAGTAAATTACCTGAGTACTTGCTTTGCAATTACTCTGGAATTACTCTCACAAATTACCATCTATATGAAAAACTATGAAATAGAAAAGAACTAATTAGTATGAATGAATATAACTGGAAGACATTAAACAAAAAAACAGTATATTTCTAATTGTTTTTCTGTGGAACGGATCCTCTCATCATAACAAATGGGATGTATATTTATTTAGTGGATGAGCATATCTCCAAAAACTACACTGCTGTCAGAAAGTGCTTAAAAAGCAGTCATCATATGTGGCAAATGTTTGGATAAGTCAGGCAACAGAACATTTTCCCATGTTTTTTTCCAGCACTGTTCACCCATGCTACACATGAAACACTTGTTAACTTACGTAAGCTGTTCTCCTGCTTGAGTTTGCCTGGAGAATACCGTGAAACTGTAAGTTAATCTGAAAAATCATATCCAGGTTTATGGGACTTGATAGCTAAAAATGTGATGATGGTACATTAGTGAGCCTTACTCCTACTTATGGTAAAATCGATCATTACAAGGCAACCTTTACTGTTTACTTCCATTATCCCTTTTGTACATGGATTTCCTGAAAGACATGCTATTTCATGCAGTATACCTGCCCTAAAAACATTGGAGGAAGAGATCAATGGCATGGCCCTGAATTCTTTGTTTATCACAGCATTTTTCGGAACAGAAGTATGTTTCTATGTGGCAGAAGTTGCTTTTGACATGCAGATCAAGCAAGATGGTCAATACAGTCTTCCCTTTCCAAGCATTCCAGTCATTCCACAGTGGGCCGCCTCTTCTTTCAGCTTCTCTAGCCCCTGGCTTCCTTTTGTACCTCAGTGTCTTACCATTGCCCCTTTGGCACAAATTCCTTAACAGAGACATTTACGGAATTTGATTTCTCAAGCAGAGATTCTTCCTTTCCTTTCCCTTCCAAAAGATTCTGTGGCCAAGTCTTTAACAACCTCTTCCTGAAAAGTAGTTGTTCTCAGATGCTCTAGTAATCTGCAAATTGGTGCAAGCTTTTTTATTTTAGCTGAGAGCAAATGAGGAGAATAGTAAATCTGGATTGTTCTGCTTCCACAATATGCCATGGCCTTTTCTCTGGGGAGAAGAATAGTGAGGGAAACTTTGGGCCTATTCATTAGTTTGACTGATATTTTTTTCTTAGTTGACAGCTAGCACTGAGAGTACTTCAAAGGTATTAAAGAAGGAACAGAGGGCCAGCACATCCATTGAATCCATTTATTTAATAAACCACAAAACGCTTCAGTGCATGAGTGAGTTGTCTACAAGTGCGTGGAGCCGGCTTTCTCTCCAACCTTTTACTACCACTGTTAGGGTTCAGGAGGAAGTAGAACTCATAAGCTTTTTGAGAATGGCAACACTTTAACTTGAATAAACAACACTGCTTATTTATAGCAATCTGCACAGCAAGGCAAAGAAGTCCAGGTTTAATACAAACCAGTCAGACCTTCCTGAGCCAGCAATGACCAGACTTTGAGAGAGTCCAACACAAGATGGACATCACTATGTAGTATGGATGTGATATCCTCCTTAGCAACAGCGTAAGCAGGTTTGGCAGAGAGCTCTCACAAAGCTGTGCTAGATCAGAACTAGATTAACTTGGCTTTACTCTCCTATTTCTTGAGATAGTCACCTCCGGCACTCATATCAGCATTCACATTCCCTCTGTCCCTTGGTAATTAGAAATTCCTTGAGGCTAAATGGATATTGGAAGCATATGTAAACTCACTTGAAGATCTTGGCCAGTAAGACTTTAAAGAATTGATGGGGACCAAGCTGGTGCCAAATCCAAACTTTCTAGAAAACCTTCAGGTGCTGAATTTGCAGCCTGAAAATATTTACTTTAGATAAGTTGTCACAATCTATATATTGAGTTTTGCTGGCATCTTGTCTAGTGTGCTACTGTGGTAAATGATATTACAGGTCACTTCAGGGTGATGAAGAATAGTTTTTGTTTCCTTTTGAAGCTCACCTTGAACACTTACTACTGAGGACAAAGTGAATCCAAGACCCAGTCATACATGCATCATGTAACCAGAAAGTCTGACTGCCACTTACCAGCTGTTACCAGCTGTTGGGCCACAGATGTAGGTCAGTGGGGTCATTCACTCCACTGAGGTGCAGCTGTGGCTTCAATACTGAACTGATATTGACCAAAAACCGGCAAGGAATCATTTGGTGCTGCTGTCCTTGTTCTCATGTATTTCATTATCTTTTATATATTTGCTTTTGAGACTAACTGGGTGCTTTCATCTAGGCTGAGGTGTGTCAGTTATGTTTCATACTGCAACTTTTTTTTGTTTATTTGAATTTGACTGCTTTAAAATTCTTTGCTTGTGTTGGCAATACTCGCTAGGTGCGTGCTGGCAGTTTTCTGAGAGGTCTTTTGTTGTAATATATCAGCTGACTTTGAACTTGTCACTCTTAGACAAGAGGTAAAGAGCATACCTGAAATTATGATGCACAATCTACACCTCACACATGACTCAGGAGTTCTGTTCAGCTTTTTAGAGGAGAACAAATCTGTGGCTTTAATTTTGCAAGGTTCTGTGCACTCTCCAGAGTGTTGGTAGCAGCTGTTAACTGCCAAATGCTATTTCCAGGGCTGTACGTCCATTAATCATTGTGCAGGTGCATGAACAAAAAGTGGTTTTCTGGCATGATAAGGTGTTCAGTTCAAGAAGTTGAAGTTAGATGAAACAGCTATATTGATGTTAAGTCTATTCAAGATGAAGAGGCAAAAAATTCAGCACTTTTCTCATGCAGATAAAATAATTTGTGACAGAATTATTACAAGTTTAGGATTTTCATAAACAGTTCTAGTTTTATATAAGGGAGACCACCGAAAGAAAATTTCTGTACCTTTTAATATAAAATATTCTCAGGTATTCCTAGTACTCACTGTGGTTGTAGTCCAGATTTATATTTTGCAGGTGTTATTTTCCAAGCCAGGTCTAAAGACTGGATATTATTTTTCTCAGAGCAACTATGAAAAACTGAATAGCTGTTTTCTATATTGGAAAAAACAGCCAAAAATCCATTTATATGGATCACGTTGCATTGTTTATGTAAGGTAACAGCAATCTTTCATAAAGGATTGTATAGACAGCTCATTCAGGTTATTCTGAAGTAAACATCCCATTAATTGTCTATGCAGTTTTGTGTCTACAAAAAGGTATGTGATTTAATACACAACTTTGGGGCTCTAGCCACTGCACACAGGTAGGCAGGACCCAAATAATCTTAATCAGAGTGCTTTTGACATGCTAGCAGCTCTTCTTGCCTTTCATGCATGGATCACGTGGGTTCACCATAGGCTAACAGTGCAAAGTTTCTAGTGTCACTGTTGGGCACCCTGGGTCTGACACTTTAGAGTGTCATCTGAAGGACAAGGCTCTAGTCCTAAATGAATTTTGTCTAATTTATAGCTGATGTTTTCATGCAATACTGTTTTTTTTTAATTTCTACTGGATTCCCTTCAATTTTCAAAACCTAATTTGCTTGTGGCAAAAAAAAAAGTTGTTCATCAAATAGTTTTAAGCGCCAGTTCCCTGCAGCAGTTCATGTCTACTATTAATAGTTAGATGTGTGGCACCATCATTGTTCAGCCTGTGCAAAGCATATTCAGAGCTGAAAGTGATTTGGAGAGGAAAGTTTCAAAGGTGACAGTTGTTCATATCTCATCAAAAACCCCACTGCTCTTCTGTTCCATGAATTTTTTACTCCTATCTTGACTCTAATATATACTCGAGAAATCTGCTGTGTCTCACAATACCACTGAAGCACCTCATGACAGTCCTCACAAAAACATCACAGATGCTATGTTAATATGTAGAAGAGAAAGATATGAAAGACAGTGGTCAGATACTACAAACTCTTTGTGAGCTGAATGATTTCTTCTAAGGTGAGTTATGATAGGCACGAAATCTAGATTTTTCCCCTTCATTATTTTTAAATATTAATTATTAAGGGGACTGCATTTTTCAGTCTTAAGAAACTTCACAAAGAAATAATCTGGAGCCCCCTAATTGTCCATGAGCATAAAAACTCCTTTAAAATCTGCTTGCAAGTGTCACATGTGATTGCTGTGAAATGGAATGTCTCATTCTTAATCCAGCCTACTACATTATCTGCATTGGTTCACAGAGTAACAGAATCACAGAATGAGTCAGACTAATGGAAAACAATTTCCCTAATTTTTTTTCCCTAGAGCTGCTGACAGCATACAAAATGGTGTCTACTTTCTGCAGGGTTACATTCCAACTCTGATGGCTTACAAAAGTAGCTTTAATTGATGTTTGATCTAGGGTCTCCTATCGCTGAGCCTGCGCTCTATCAGAATGAAAATTAAAGTAATGTATTTCTGTATAGCTGAATGTGTCACTTACCCTGATGTTAGAAAAACTGTGACTTAAAAACAGGATTGAGAAGGAGCCTTACAATCCATGTAGTCCAAGCCTCTGCCCAAGGTGGGATCCAATATGCTTTCTGTAATTGTCAATGGCTGTCTGTCCAACCTGTTTTGGAGGTTCCACAGGCAATATAATGCAACGCTTCCACAGCTCTCACTGAGATAATTTTTCCCAATTCCAAACCTGGCCTTTCCCTCTAAAATACATGACACACCCTTGAAACAGATAAGGACTTTCTTTTTCCTGTTTCACGCTCTTTGTCACGTCTTCCCTTCACTTTTTGCATCAAAGAATGTTTATCTTGTAAGAAATGTTTGGAACTAATTTTCCAAAGCTGTAAAGCTACTTCTCAAACAAAACAGAACAAAACTAATATAGCTTTGATGCACTTATCCTATTACACCATTTCTTCTCACAGGTAAAGTGCTTAGCAGAGATAGTACTTAACTATAATAATGTATAATTTTTTGACACCTGTAATTGACATCCTGGGACAATGTTTGGGTAATAAATTTACAAGCACATAATGAAGAGACTAAACTGGTACTACCGTTATGTAACCTTTAGCACTTCCAGTCTGCACTTATAATGGAATAGTTGAAAAATTCTAACTGGGAATGTCATAAAGGAAACAAAGAAATATTAAGAAAAATGTTTTTCAAGCAGAACTCTGTGCAGAGAACACAAAACTGAGGAAGTTATTGCCCTCCTCTTGATGGATGAGTTAAAATGAAGATTTTGGCTGAAATCGAGAAGCAGGGAGAGAAGCTACAATGGTGACAGCGCTTTACCGAAGCTGAAGGAGGCAAGACAGACTTCCATGGAAAAAAAAAAGCTTTTACTTATTCATAATTGAAGCATATTTCCTGTCGATTTAAAAATTCCTGATGAAGACAACTAGCCATATGTTCAGGTAAAATATGATTACTGACCACTAAAATGGACTCTGCAAGATCCTAGAAAATATACAATATGGAATGAGCATTCTAAACATCCATGACCCAAATGAAGGGGAAATGAAAAAACTCAAAAACCATAAAGATGAATCAATCCCTTACATGTCATTTTTGTTTATATTTTTATTAAAAATAATTACCTCTGCAAACTTTGAGGTTAGAGTTTTTCAATATTAACGTGTTCTTAAAATCAAAATCGAGAAGTTTTTACATTTAAAATACTAATCGGGCAATTTTAACTGTCCAATTTTAATATTAACAGAAATATCTTATATAATAAATTAGACCCATCAGGAAGGTGATCAACCCCAAATTTAGTCAGGCATTAATTTTATTTATTTTAAACTAGACATTTCCTTGACATTCAGTTACTATGTTGCACTGATTATTCAAATAACTTGCACAGCTTGAATTCACTAAAAAAACCCTCCAACCTCATCTATTAAACCCATTTACTCTTACTCAAATTTTGCGCATATATTCCTACTATGAAAACATCTGAAAACAACTAACATGAAACACGGAATCCACAGGGTAAAAAGTGCTCTGCTGAGTGTTTGCTGCTGAAAAGAGAACTGTTGATGGACAACAGACAGTCCCTGGAAAGTTGTTTGGCCAATAGCAGCTGTTAGGCAGTAGTATAAACCAACCTTTATATAAAATTTGCATTTTACAATTCCTAGTACAGAAGATCAAAAATTAAATATAAGCAGGAACATAATTAAAGGATTAATGGCCAAAGCTTCTACATAAAGGAAGAGATTTCCAGGGGAAAAAAAGTGAGCTATAAGCATTTTTTTTAATGACTAGGCCTTAAAAAACCCTTGAAAATAGAAAAACAACAGCGCTCTTGTGCTGGAAAGGTCACATTAAACAATTCCACACTGACTTTATCCTCCTTAAGAACTAGGAACCGGTTTTACCTCTTTAACTTGCCAAGAAGTGATTCTCAGCCTTGTGGGAAGAGCCATGAATCAGAGTTCCTTCTTTTCAACAGGTAGTCAAAGGAAAAGGTTCATTTATTTAAAGTAGTTCACAAATACAATGCATTTGAGGAACACATTTTATGAGTTGAACTGCCATACTTTCACTTGTAGTCTCATGTAAGTTCAAGTGGCTATTTTAACGCTCTGCTATAATGATTTTAAGATCTTCCTTAAAGAAATTCAGCTTTCTCTCTCTCCCCTCCCCCGATGAAGCACTTTCTTGGCTTGATAAAAATCCTTTATTTCTCTCTTACCACAGATACACAAGTGAAATCCCCAGTCTCTTACATTAGTTCTTTTTTAAATAAGTCATTCAAAAATTGGATGCTGGCAGGGAAAAATAGTTAACTACACCTTCTGTGAGTAGTCTGAGTGGGTTAGTAGGAGTATAAAGTAGACAACCTTTGGGATTCAGAATGGCTGAGCCATCAGGGAGCTTCCAAACACTCTCTTTGGTAACAGATAGTAAGCTCTTCAGCTCAAACTGTGTGTCATATGTTTTATTCATGGGACATCATAAGGGCCGCCAAACAGATTATCATGTTGACATCAGGCCTCCTCAGAGAGACAAATTCTTTAATAGTTGAACTGGCAGGGTCAGTCAGTAAAGAGATGCCAGCCGGGCAACAAATAAGAAAAAAGGGGATGGATGGATGGATGGAAGGAAGGAAGGAAGGAAAAGAAAGAAAGAAAGAAAGAAAGGAAGAAAGAAAGAAAGAAAGGAAGAAAGAAAGAAAGAAAGGAAGAAAGAAAGAAAGAAAGGAAGAAAGAAAGAAAGAAAGAGACAGAAATATCAAACATTAAACTATTTAATGATGTCCTTCAGCAGTCAGTAATCAATATATTTTATCTCTTGCTGAAAAGGTTATATTAAGGTTTCATCATTTTAGTGGCATCATGCTTTTTCTGTGAAGTGAATAATTGCAGCGGTGTGTGGAAAAAAGCAGAGTCTGGAAAAGTATAACTTCACTGCAGCTGAAAAACTTTTACAAATACTTATTTGTGATGTCGTGTTTCTTTAGTGATTTGGGTTCTGTGTGTAATTAAAGTGCCACATGGAGTTTTCCTATTGTTTCTTGCTGGAAGTAAATATGTTTTAACAGGCACAAGGGCATAGAGCATTGTTTTTTGTGCTTAAGACTCTGATTTTCAGCTGGATTTAAGATACAGGTCCAACAGGCACTAGTTATCTACAGCTGCATATGTATACAGTCTCTTCATTGTTTGTATTTTCATATTAAGGAGGCAATATATGTAAACCTGGCCAAATGGGATAATTCCCATCAGTATTAACATACAAGGCATTTAAAGGTTTTAAAGACTGACTCGGTATTTGTTGAGAATCTCTCACTTTCCATTTTTATAGGAAATGTTGTTAGCACCACTTAGATTTGAAGTTGATACTCAACTGTTCCTCTTTTTCAAACCCCCCACTTCCTTAAGAAAATTTGTTTTTAAAAGAGAGTAGCTCCAGAATTCCAACCCAGTCTTGCACATTGGAGTTAAAATATGTCTACAACTTTTTCTCATTCTGTCTACAGAAATTTGCTTTTCTCTGTCCACTCTCCCCAGTCCCAGTTTCTTTAATCCCTCTCCCCACAAACTCAAGGGCAGCTCTTGAAACCAACCTGCTGCCTTTAACTCATCATCTCTGCTATTTTCTACTTGCTTCCCTTCCTTATTCCATCAAATTCAAGTTTCTACAAAATTTTAAGTGTACTGGCTTTTCTTTTATTCTTCTCTCATGTTATTCAATTTAC
Organism: Promerops cafer; assembly: GCA_013398275.1. Lineage (NCBI taxonomy): Eukaryota > Metazoa > Chordata > Aves > Passeriformes > Nectariniidae > Promerops > Promerops cafer. The sequence goes on along the minus strand of VZSE01005712.1, from coordinate 2,794,284 downwards.
TTTTCCAATAGCTGCATGTCTCCTTCCTTTTGTGGGCTTCTCATATTTTAATTTAGTTTTAATATTTATCCTTCTAAGTCTGATATTGTCAATTCCCCTCAACCAGACAATTACTCTGTATTTATCTTCAGATGCTGCAAACATTTTAAGAGAATAAACGGATCATATAGGGGTGTAGAAGAAACTTAGAGTTAAGATGGGATGAATAGGTGTTCTGGGAGTTGTGTAACTATTCAGAGCATTAAGCTATTTTCTATGCTGTGACACACAGTTGATATATAATCTTTACTCCAACGCTTAGCCTTTCCATACTTTTGTCTCCTCTCCTCAAATGTGAAGAGCAGTTCTTCCATCATACACTGTTTTAAGAAAAATGCATTACAAAATGAAATGGACAGCTAGAACAACAATTTAAGTACCTCAAGATTTGCACGAAATCTTGGTTGTTTAGTTTAAAAATTAAGTAGAGCTGATCTGTATACTGCACTTAATTTATTCCTTTGGAACAGGAATTACCTCTATATTTTAGTCAAGCAATACCAGAAACAAGAAAATAAATTGAAGTTCATAGAAATAAAGGCAAATTGAGACTGTCCTTCAGGAAAGAGATGTCTGAGTTGTGCCTTTGGCCATGGGCAAGGAGGGAGGGACACACTAGCTTAAAGATCTGTGAATAGCAGGAATATGAAGCAATGGCATGCCAATAGCTACAGAAGATGTTTGTAAATTGAAATACTGTTTTACTTTGGACAGATCTGCTTATTAATTCACAAACAGCAGACGTACTTCACTGGGCATACAGCTTCTATTTCCCCATTATGCACAGATTCATGGCTCAGTAGCTAACATGCTGGCAGATGAAAACATTTTGAAAAAATATTTTTTATACATTCTGTTGTGTTAAATTCAGTTACATGGCATCCGATTAGGCTGCTGGAAGCTAGAGTGATGAATTGCAAGAAAACATGATGACACATAACAAGCTGCAACGAAGTTGGCCAGAGTGTAAGAAATGTGAATGAGGCAGTGAGTTAAAAAGATACAAAGGTATGAATCCAAATAATCAACTACATCTAAGTGGCACACCACATAGTGTGGGGGGCAATACAGGAAATGTTTATTTCTTTGGTCCTGAAATGTTCCATTTTGGTCTTATAACTCTGAATAAGTAATAGCTCATGGAAGGCGACATGAAATTGAAACAGCAGCTGGCAATTGGTGAGACATAGAGAAGCTTTGATTTCTTCACTACATGTCGGGAGGAAGGATCTTTATGGGGCCCATGAGGCTACCACTGGGACACCAAACTGAACAGGGCTTGTTGCCCTGAATCTTTCTCATGTTATATTGAAAAGATTGGTGAAACTGTGCCGCTGTGCATGTCACAGAATATATATCTATCCAAAAAAGTCAGCAAAATTTGGGCTGCATTTTCCCTCTCAATTTGTGTTTCAGTCATTACACTAAATTTGGAGTATGAACAGTACCTTGGACTTTTTTAGAGCGCAGTATGTTTAGCCTGACAGAGTATATGGAGCAAACACCTGCCTATTTGAAGAGAAAGTGGATGTAGGAATGATGGAATAGGCTCTTGTGGTGTGCTTTGTTTAGTTTATTTATTTCTATTTACCAATGAGACAAAAGGCTTACAAAGTCTAGGTTTTTCTGTTCTCCAAAGACAGGCATAGTATATTTTACAGGCAAAAGAAGGCATGACTGCTATATTTTTCTGTAATTCGAAGAACCTTTGTCTTCTGCATTTTGTATATAATTTCAGACACTGAAAAATTTCAAATAGCTTTTCGACCTATTCCTCAAGCCAGTAAGTAAATTCCCTTTACAAGTCTGGGAAGCATTGTAAAAGGAAGAAGAAGAATAGGGGAACTTTATTGTATTGTATCATCATAACTATTTGAAGAAATACAGATGGAATATTACAAAAACATAAAGCAAAATGTGGGAGTGGGAAAAGAACTGTCTGTGCATAATGTACATACTGTACAACTGTCTGTACATAATGCACATTAAGGGCGAAACCAACGTGAGGGGAGAGCACTGCAGCACTAACACAACACCAGCCTTTGGGACAACACTGTATCTTAATAAGGCAGAAAGCAACACTTTCAGCAGCACTTTCAGTGCAGAAAGGCACTGACCAAACTTACAAATACTAAGGGTAAGTTCAACAACTTCAACAACTACTTCAACTTTTCCTTTTAGTTTTAAGATGTTGGATGTCTGGATCAGCTGACCAGAAAAGCGCTGGTAAGAATGATGAAAGGCAATCTATACTATTTGAAAAAAACACCCCTTGGATATCACTGATACTATTCTGACACAAGTTACGTTTGGGGGCAGCTGCAATGCAACATCACTGGATGTCAAAACCCTGCAGAGATGGTAACTAACAGAGGAAAGAAAATGTCTGTTTTCTTTGGATCCTTTTATTTCTCTTTCTTCCTAAACTTGGTTAATCCATACCTCGTTTGTATTGTAATAAAATATAAACACAGCATAACTGAGGTAGCCAAGAATTTTATTCTGTTAAGAATAAAAGACCAAGTCACCAATTTCTGGTGCAGCTGTGTATGGACTCCCTTTAAAAAACACCTTGTGGACTGATTTCAGGCGTGTTGAGCATCATCTCAGTGGCTTCCAGTTAATGTCTGTGTATTCTACATCTCCAACATAAAGAGGAAAATCCTAGCAAGAGGATTCCAGCATGGCTGTATTTTCTGGAAGTAGCAGCTAATATGTAAAAATAATATTCTTTATTCAGATTAAAAGTCACCATAATCCAGTGCTCAGTAGATGCTTAGAAAAGAGTATAACAATAAAACAGGCATTTAGTGCTGCCTCCCTACTATAATATTCCATCTCTCAGTCATCTGCAGTCACATATTCTGAGTCAGTTCTTGGTGGATTTCATGAATTTCTCTAATTGCTTTTTGAATCCATGGAAATTCTATTATCTACAGCCCCCCAGAATTTTTTAGCTGCTATTATCTATTATTATGTATTGTTTGATTTTAACCTGCTATCTGACAATATAATCTGAAGCCTATTTTTCTTCTATTGTGAGAGACAGTGAATAATTGTTCCCTAATCACCTTCTCCATGCTATTCTGATTTTATGGAGTTTTATTATATCCCTCATCAGTCATCTATCCCAGACTGAAAAGCATCTAGTTATTCTTTGTACTGAAAACAGTTCCACACCTCTGATCATGCCATCTCCCTTTCTCTGTAACTTCTCGGGTTCTAACTACAGTTAAAAAAAGGGGAGGGAGGAGGGTGGGAAGGAAGGTTTCTAAAATATGTGGTTTGTGAGAGCACCATGAAGTAATGATTGTTCCTCTCTTAATAGTTTTTGCTCACTAAAGAGCAATGACCTATGGTTTTAGTTTTGTTTTGCCTAATTTATTGGGTTGGTTTTTTTAATTCTCTCCAGCTAGCTTTTGTAACTCCAAGATCTCTTTCCTCAGCAGCAATTGCTCAGCCATTTTGCAAGTAAAGTTAGGAATGTTTTTCCTATGTGCCCTTGAGTTGGGACACAGGAACAGGACCGTCAATATTTAAGATCTGTATGGATCTGTCATGATTTGTGGGATTTGTGGTTTCCCATTTACTGCTCAGAAAAATGGAAGAAAGCAAAACAAATAGAAAAAGAAATCTCTGTGAAATGTAAGGAGCTTCTGTGGGTCTCCTATTACTTTAATACTATATTTAATATCAAAGAAATTAAGTAGCTGTCGGTCCAAGATGGGAAAATCAATTCTTATTTGACGTTTAATTTGTACTTTTGAGATGCAATGTAACAGTAGTAAAGTATAAAGGGTCTGACTTTCCTGTTGGTTCATTTCAAAGCTTTGATTAAACTTTTCATTTTAAATAGTTTCAATTTTTTATTTGACATTTTTACCAAGGTTGCCAAATCTCTGACTGTTTTAAATGAGAAAAGAGAATACAATGTCATTTCCTATCCATAGATCCCAGGTTTTTGAACAACATTTCCTTGGAATCTGCATCAACATTTCACTAGAAATTCCCAATGTAAAGGATTTGAAGAGACAGCAAAGTCATAATACAAGTATTAGACCAGCTGTATCCAGCATCTCATCCTGTATCAAATTCAGACTGTTTGCAAGACAAGGAATTTTTTATTTTTTTTTACTCTTCCATGAAAAAGGCTGAACAGTCTTATAGAACAAAGAAACACAGGAAGGCCATGAAATGTAATTGAAAGCACAATTAAGCCCTTTCCAGTGAAAGCACAACAGATAACAAAGCTTCATATATTTGTTAAACTATTTACTCTACATTTTTTTCTATGCCTATTTCTTTCTGTATTTGCCTTTAGAAACACCACTACATGCTGTAAATATCCACACAACCACATATTAGTGGCTGCAACTCAGCAATGAAGTCATGTTCTCTGGTCTGGAGCTGAAACAAGATCTGAACTTATTCCCACTGACAGCAGTAAAAATACTTACAATGGAAAATATACTGTTAAAATTAGTGTTCCTTTAAGTATCAATTGCATTATTTCATAACTGAACTTACTTAGTCATGAGTAAAGCCGGATGCTGCAAATATTTATAACTAAACGGTGTGCTGGCAGCAATCTGTCAAACTGGAATGAGCGGGACCACTGCCATGAGTAAGTGTTGCATGAGGAATGAGTGTTGGGCCAATCGAGGCTTTGCTCCTGTCACAGGGATCTAGACAAGAGGGAACTGATCTGGAAGGAAGGCTGCACTTTCTCTCCTTGCCCCTCTGCTCCGGGATGCCCAGTCACCCCTTTGGCTGCTCGTGGCTCCTGCCGTGCCAGCGCTGGTGCCGCGCGAGGACAGGACACGGCTGCCTCCATCCTGCTGAGGGGCTGTGGGCAGCAATGGAAAGCAAATGTTGCTTTGAGAGGGGAGCTACGTATTCATTTTGATAGGTAATTATAGATGACTGCTGTGACTAACATTTTAAATATGTGACAGTTAGGATTGTGAATAAATGCTTTAATGTAAATGGGTTTGGTAAATTCTCTCAGACAAATATGCTTTTGTTCTGTCAATACAGCACCGAGCACAACACGGCCTTACTCCTTCTTTAACTTCTCCAGTGTAATGCAAATAATAAATAACAATATATGCTCATGGGAGGATTTAGTAGTTAGGACATCTTGTTTATTACCTTACAGTATACATAATTCAAGCTTTATTTTTGTTACTTTTTTTTTAGTAGACTACTTTTCCATCTTCTTCAATCAGAAGTCAATAAACTACACTTTTGTCCTATGTCTAAGTTGTCAGGGTCTCTAAGAGAAAATATGTTTTAAAGGAGTAGGAGTTAATGGTCACTCCTGCACCATAAATTGCATTGGCAGACACACTAGTAAGCTTGTAGAAGTAAAGATGGCTTTCTCCTTGAAAGCTCTAATGAGACTGGGGAATAATATACAATCTGTGATTCAGGTACACTGCACTGCAGGTTCAGGAGCTTTTAAAGAAGTTATAATGCTTAATAATACTGGAAATACATTCCATCTGCTTCTTTTCTGAACTCAGCGAGATAAATACTTGTTATATTTGTGGAATTTAACTGCATTTGATTTCTACTGCTTTCAAAACACTTAATGATTATTTTATACATGTGAAAGGTAATGCCCCCAAGGATTGTCTTGAACTCAACCACAATGGATAAAAAGGAAAGACACCAAAATCTCCTGGAAAGTTCTTGTCCATTTTCAAATAACAGACTTTTAACTCAGTTACTACAAATCTTTGTAATTCACATCATTATCATTATGCATCATAAGTCTCCCAAGACACTTACAGCCAAAAGTGGATATTAGTTTAATTTTATCTGATGTGCTTTCAGACTACATAGGCAACTGCTGATAGAAGAAGAAAACTTGCAAGGAAGGAAGGAATGAATTTTAATACTTAATTGAAGTTCTCTGGGAATGCCTTTTTAAAGAAATAAGGCAACTTAGGACTGGACTTTTTCTAAACAGTTAAATGAGTCTCACTTCTAAAGACTAAAATGTGACAGGTTTGTAGTTTTAGTCTTGCTACCATATTCTTTAATGTAGTTTCATTTTTGCTACCATATTCTTTAAAGCCTGCACGACACTGATGGATGGGCAGAAATCATAGCCCTGGAAATATTATGTATATTAACCCCAGACAGAACAAGATTGATTTAGTCTGTAACCTTCTCACAGCCAGTGCAACCAAATTATTTCTTTTACTCTTCCTAGAGAGGACCAGACACCACTGGCAGTTGTAGTAATTAAGGACTGGAAGTAGTTAATGGCTACATATCTCCTTAGTGGCAGTCTTGTAACCTTACTCGATTTTCAAGATGTAAGTGTACATTCAACTACTCAGAATCTGTTATGTATTCCAGACTACTGGGTCTTACTTCATAAAAGTATTGCAAAGTACTCTCTAGTAATTAAAGTGTAAGAATTTCAAACAAGACAAAATTAATTCTTAAAGGAAACAATGAAAATTGAAATCTTAATAGTTGAAACATATAAAATAAATATATAACATAAATAAATACAGATTACTCTTTAAAAAAAAAAGAAATGATAATTTGAAAATCTTAAAACAAACTTCTGCTATTTTCATTGGAAAATGAAGTTTAACTCAAGAACAACAACTTTTATTTGGAAATATGAAATTAAACACTGAATTTGTAGTTGCTATTCTAAAATAAATCACATGAAAATTATATTACAGTCTCAAATTTGAACAAAAATGTTTTCTCACAATCAGTGTCTCCTTTTATCTTGACAAGTTCAGAGCTTCAAAAATTTGGCAAATCTCTTATACATACAAATCCTCAGCTAGCTCTAGTTTTGTAGCTTGATCCTTAAAATTGCACAACCTTATTAAAACAGGAGTTTATAAATGGTTGACTATTTTTATGAGAGGTACAGATACAACTTCATACTGTATAGCAGCATTCTTTAGACCAAGCTAACAGAAAACGAAAGCATTATTGCAATATTGCAGCCTCAGTTTTATACTTTTGGGTTTGACTGGGGTATAGAATTATTACAGAATGGAAATCTTTCTGCCATTTATGGCTTTTACCTTGCAGAAAGAGACGCTGTCTATTTGGCCTAGTCAGTGATACCGGGAGCTATTGCCAACAAGTGTCATCACTGGGAACTGTTTTACCAACTTCTTGGAAAAGTGTAGTAGTCCATTGTGCCTCATAATTCAAATTTTCAAACTTTCAAATTCAAACTTTCAAATACTGCTGTTTATTATCCTCTCATTTTAAAATACAATTATATAAAACCTGTTACGTGCTACTTGTCACTCTTAGAAGACAATATTTCAGAGTCACAACTCAAGAAGTACCAGATTATACTGATTTTCAACTGCTGAGAGCCACATATCCTGTGTAACAAATCCTGACCCTTCAGTGCCTTTTAAGTCACAGATACCACTAAAGACCTTGAAAGAGCCAGAAACAAACTTCGGTAATTGGAAACAATTTTTTTTATTATTCTCTTACCACATTCTGAAGAATCAGGCTTATTAGCTGTCTTGAAACTAGAGCAGAGCTTTTAGTCCAGTTATCTCAACTGTGTCAGCTTTTGCAGGACATTTGCACATGGAAAAGAAGCAGCTGGTAATTGGGAGGAAAATTGCTACTGATTGTCATAAAGATTCAGAAAAGAAGGAAAAGCAACACTGTACATTTGATCAAGGATGTCTGTTCTTTAAAGTCCAACATACAGTAATCAGAATTAAAAACTCCTTAGATTCATATATATTTGTTTCAGGACACTGAGTGCAAACATGCCTTTTATCAGCTTTACCAAAATAGGACACACATTACCTTTCACTCAATTCAAGGTGTCCTCCTGCCACCTCTTGGGTTCATGGGTCCACAACAAAACCTATAGCTGATGGAACAAGGACCACATGCATTCCCCCTGCCACCCTCTCACACTTCAGCTCTGACTGACTTTGTGAAGTTAATTCCAGTTGCTGAGTTACTGATTAGGCCTTTGTGAGCCATCACATCACCAGTGATCTGGTGCAGCATTTTATTTTGTGATGGAGGTGGGCATGGATAGAGTTTTGTGTAGTCATTGTGAGAGGCTCTAAAGCAACAGTTAAGAGTCCTTTCTCAGGGCACTAGTGGAGGATAATTTGCAGTGATTTGAATTTTATACAAGTTTTCTAAAAAGTCTCCAGTTGACATAATGAATTAATTCTCTTCACTCTAGCAGGATAATCTATCAGCAAACCTCATTAGCATCTTCCAAAACAAAGCCTCTTCTAAAATCCTGTTGACATCCCTGAAATTTATTGCAAGTCATATCATCCTATTTTAGAAAACAGAACTGGAAAGGACCTCTGGAGGTTAATCTGATCCACATAACTCGACAGCCTGCAGACCAGTGGTGAGCTGCAGGACTGCTGCCTGTGCCAGCTAGCAGGAGCTGCCTCCCAGTAGTTATCAAATGCCTCCCGGCAGGCAGAGCCAAAACCTGGCTCCTGACTGCTGTCAATACCTGCAGGCAGGCATAATCGGGAGCTGGCTTCCCACTGCTGGCAGACACAGCTGGGAATCTATATTCGTAATTATTCTGGTGAAATTAAGATACAGTTTTTAAATAATAAAGTATATCTTACTCTAAATTTTAATTACTTTATTTATTGCCCTTCTTTCCCAGATGGGGAATAAGAGCTGAAGACAAGATAGTCCATGGACCTTTTTGAAGAGGGTTGGATGATCTACGGATGACTGCAAAATATTGTGAAAAACAGAACTAGACCTTCTCACTGCCAAAGGCAGGATAAATACAGCATTCATCAGTCTTGCTTCTAAATTTGAAGGTGATTTATTCTTTATATAAAAAAAAAAAAAAAATCAGCCATAATTTTATTTCCAGTAAAATAGCTAACCATTCTTACTATGCTTTATGCAAATTTTCATGGCATTTAAAAAAAGAAAACCTTTTTTAAAGTATCACTAAAAAAGACTCTTCAAAAAGAGAAACAGGACAAATTTTGGAATAGAAATTACTCCAAACTCTATGGGAAAACCTAGCTGTGAGAGAAAATGATGACTTACTTTTTGCTAAGAAAGAAATTATATGTTCTAAACTTTGTTCACTCTTTCACTGAAGTCTGAGATGATGACTTCCAGTTTACCAAATCAAAAAGTTCCTATGCAAAAACTGATTAAATACCATATTGTTCCAAAATCAAATGGAGAACTTTCAAAACTACATTTCTGCCTGATTTGGTTTATTTTATGAGATGCAAATGTCACTTGGCTGTTCACAACCACTGGGGAAAGCAGCAGACATCACCACTCCCATGAAGTGCTACAAATCATCACACACCATGCTCTGGCTCTATTTTGGTCTGTTGCCCTTCCTTTTTCAGCACAGAAAGCAAGGTTTCCTTACGACTCCATGTTACATAATGGAGGTCATTACTGTCTTTTCTTACCATGTATTTGGGTTTTGGTTGAGAAAGATATTGGGGGAAAATTATGAAAATGTTCTTCTGTGTTCTATTGTGTGTTTAGGTTGGGTCATTCTCTCCCATTCCTTTGGACACATTTTGTATCACAGTGTGCTTTCCTAATGTGTACCAGGCCTGTGACAGTGGCCATAGTATCAGAATAGCAGATTTAATGTCGTCTTAGGATTATTATTAATACTACTACAATTATCATTAGTATTACTAGCAGTAATCATATTATTAAAAATTAGGTATGCTAGGAAAAATTTATATTTGATGCTTTGTTTCTATTCAGGTGCTTGGCTTTGGTTAGAGAGCAATGTTTATGTTTATGTGTTGATAAAATAAAAGAATTAATGTCTACGCTCAAGTGTCACCTTTAAAAAAAAAAAGATTAATTGAAATGTATTATTCCACATCTGGAATTCTGCCTTTATCCTTGAAAAGTCAATTAACATTAAAACAACAAATCAAATATTGCTTATGCTACCAAATGCTGTTCCTGCCTATTGCTACTGTATATCAGTGAAATTAAAATTAATATCTAGCCATTCTGAAGCAAGATGGGACAATTGTGAGCTTTTAGTTCAGAGGTTACCTTTGCAGATTTAGTAAAGAAGAAATTGTTTCCATCATAAACTATAAGTACATCAAACAATCACATAGTGTTTTGTTTCTGACATATTTATGTCTGGATGTGATCAAGTTAATTGCTAGGTGACCAGACACACAGGACTCAGAGGGGATTAAGGATACAAAAAGAAGCATTTTGCCTTTGTGTTTGAACCCCAGACCAGTGTTAAAAAATCCCAGCGACAAACAAAACACATCTCTGGCACAAAAACAAAAGTTACATTCCTGCCTGAACAGTGAAACAGATTAAGATTCAAACAATAAAATAATGGATAGCAGAGGGGGAGGTGTCATAGGCACGTGATTTTTCTTGGGGAAAATGACTTTGGCAATCCTGTTAATAATTCTTGTTTAGCTGAAGACTTGTCCAAGCATGAACCAGCCTGAGATGGTTTGGAAGAGCAGTGATAACAAATGGGTAAGGATTTCAACAAAACTGAATATACTACTAAGATGACTACTTTCAGTTGCTAAAAATTTACTGGTGACACTTTTATTTTTCTGTTTTGCCATTTCAATCCTAAAATACCAATATAAATCTGTGAATAATTAAATGCACCCTTTCCACAGATATTTCCCCTAATCCAGAGAAATAAATCTAGATATATGATACAGCACATATTGCAGCTGAGTTCCCCAATTTACATAACATTTTAAAAGAAATGCCGAGTAAAAGTGACATGACAGCTCTTTGAGGTCATGGCCCAGTATGTTGATCCTACTATATTTAAAGGGTAAGGTTGGGTCACTAACTAAATAAGAGCAGCACCGAAGATTTTTTTGTTGTTGTTCATTTTGGTCTTGATGACCCTGTCACAGGTCTCACTTACTAAAGTGTGTTTGTGTATGGAGGCAGGTCCAGAGGGAATCTCTTAGATTATGCTCTTAGAAAAAAACACTGTTTAAGGAAACATTGTGATGCCATTGAAGCTTCAGTCTATCCTGGTGCACAATTAATACAGTCACTCATTAAATACATGGCTCTGTCCTGAAAAGAAGCAAGAAGCTGGCATTGTTCCGTGGAATGGGAACAATATTATCATAATGTTCTATGTGTTCCTGAACATTACAAAAAAAACCAAACATGCAGGTTCAAAAGACATAAAATATTCTTATAATTGTGTTATATTCCAGCCAACAGAGAACAGATATTTATTTCAATATATATGATATGTCAGAGGATATATGAAGGTATAATGCTAACTTTTGACATTCATATTCACATTCATATGAATTAGAGGTACCCAGTGAAATACTGTGACCACTGGTGTTAATTGCATTTGTAACATTTCCCCCTTTTTTTCCACTGGAACCTGCTTGCATCTTCCTCTTTCTTACTTATAAATAAATTAAAGAGGGGGGAAATGGGAAATGCAACTTAATTGCACATTATTTAATTATGAAACTTTATTTAAATGACAGAGACTTAGAGAGTTTACGAGAGCTGGGGAATAGATCTGAAAAACAAGACAAAACAATCCTCGGTAACGAAAACTCAAAATTCAAATACTTAAAGGAAATAATCTCAAACACAAATATACTATGGAAGGAAGATAGTGTTTGGAAAGCATTAAAAAAAGAAAGACTGAGGACCAGTAGTGAACAGCAAATTAAATAAGGGCTTGCAATGTGATACAGCACTAGGAAAACAAACAAATGTGATTTTGGCCAGCCTATACAAAGGGATCACATTCAAAGTGAAGTAGTGGAACTGCATCAGAGGAGAAAAGCATTTGTGACTATGCTGTAGAAAATAATGGATTAATGTAGGAGTATACAAGGTGATTTACTGTGTTAAAATTCAAAGCTATGTGAAGAGGTGCAGCTTCCTAAAATTTAATAAAAATTTACCTCCTTTTTCTAGACCTGAATTTGATTCACTTTGTTCACTAATTCTGTGCCTTCTTCATTCCCATAAATTTAGTGGCCTCCTTGAAATTTATCCTAAAGGTTCAAGAAGACATTGGAGACCAGCAGGTCAGTGAGTGGCTTTCCAGTTCTATTCTTAGTTCCATTCCCACTTTATGAGCACACAGATCCTGCCTGCACTCCTGCTGCTCTGAGGTATACATGTGCAATCAGAATTCTAGCTAAAACAATCTTCTTGATCTTTAGATCTCTTGTTCTGAAAAGTTCCAGTCATATGACATTATTTATATGGAATTTCTGAAAGCTTCTTATACCATTTTCACATGACAAGCCCCTGCTTAGGCTTGTAGCTGCAAGGATTGGGGAAAGAAGCACTGGAATGGTTTCAGCATTCCTTCAGTGCAGAACACAGACCCGGTGACACAAAGGCTGAGACGTGGGCTGTGGACTTCTCTGGCTTTGCTCTGTCCCCAGCACACCTAACACACCTCCTTTGCTAACCTGTGCCTCCTCTGATAAGTTACAGCTGCACATGAACAGTGCAAAATACCAGCGCTGGTGTGCTTGGAAATTCTGCATGTGTGTCACTGAATTGGTGCTCTTCACTCACTTTATATCAGTGAAAATACTTCACAGCATGTTGGGCAGTAGAGGAACAGGCCAAGTGTTTGCAGTTTGGGAGTACTACATCTGCACACTGCTGCAGGACCCTCGTGCCCAGCTAGGCTTTCGTAGTGTTGGCCAAGAGACCAGTGGTCCCACCAGTCTGGAGGGAAATGAGCAAGTTAATTGCTACCAGCACAAGGAAAACAAGAATAAAAGAGTCTGCAATCTACTATAATTAAAAGTAAACCCCAACAACCTATCTGGTCTGTTAGACAGGGTAAGCATGTGCAAGGCCAATACTCTGTGCTCTTAAGTAAACAAACAAACAAATTCACAAACACAGAACAAATGTTTGATTCATAGGAAATTTAAACTGGTGGGGTCACTGCTTGGATGTCTGCCACTTTCCATGTGGCAGTACATAAATAAGGCACAGAGCCTGTAATCTATATAAAAATCTATATAGTCATTCCTAGAGGAATGGGCTACAAATTTGTAGCCCAGGGAAATTTGCTGATGGCATAGAGCATGGAAGCACACCGAAGAAATAACTAATTTCAAGTTTAAATACAAGTTTTTTAATTTTCAATACTAGTTGGCTGCTGTCTGTCCTGTATGTGTCTTTCAAGGTAATAAACAAACATAGTGTATGCACAGGTGACTGCAGTGGAATTACAGTGGGATTATTTGGAGAGAAATTGTAAGAGAGATATCTTTTCATCAAATACCAGTTAAATGTGGAGAAGCATTTAAAGAGAAGAAGAAAATCCACCAGGAGAATTCACTACACAGGTGAAAGAGTTGAATGAGTGTTTTTCAGTGCTCTGAGCCAAGGTAGAAATGTCTGCTTTTACTTCTAAATCCCTTTCCCAACAAGCTGTTTTAGCACTTGGGAAGGCACAAAGAAGGAACAGAAAGATAGAGAGGATGATGACAAGCTATAAATCTCAAAGCTTAAATTAAGTGGTAGGGCTAGAAATACAGTACAGTGCGTCACTTGTTATGGTGTGACAAATGGTGCTCCATTTGCTAAAGTCATTTACAACTGGCCATTAATAAAGGGGCTGGGACAGGGGATGCCACTTGCAAAAGTTCTAAAAGGAAAGTGATTAAAAGTAGTAGAAGTATTAGTGTACACTTCACTGTATTGGCCAAGAAAGGATTTAATTCTTACCCTTAAGCATAAACATTTTACTGATAATGTGAACTGCTCCCCCTAGGATTTTAAAATCTAACCATAACAGACAATAATCCAGATGTGTTGTAAGGAGAAATTACTGGGAGAACCTTAACACAAAGTAGTTATGAAGAAGCTCTACACTTTTATTATAAGACAGAGGTTTGTGGAACGTCCTCCTAACAGTTTATCAAGACAATTGTACCAGTTCATAAAACAAACCCTAGATAAGAGCTCAGTGGAAATCTAACTACCTTTCCCAGTGCAAGAGCTCAGACGTGCACATCCTTTACCTGATTTCCTCTTGTTTCTCTTTCCCTCCATCACATGGAATTAAGAATTAAAGGAGATTTCTCATCCTGATGCTTAAAGAGGTCACAATTTATTTCTTCTTTCTCCTTGTCAGTTCCCTTCAATATCATATATCCAGATTTTTGGTGTATACTGGTAATGCCTCTTATTGCAAATTATTTTGCTAGGTTCTTAATAAAAAAAATGTTCTTTGATAGAAAAACTATGCATAGCCCCCTGCCCCCAAATCTTTTATCCAATTCCCTCTCAGAGCTACAGTATCTTCTGAGAAGGATATAGGCAGAGTCAAAAGCATGAGCCCATTTCCCCACATACCAGAGACTCATGGAATCATTTGACTCACACTGGAGACTTTGTGGTCTGTGGTCATAGATAATATCACCTGTTGCTTCTCTGGAACTCCAGTTCTGAATCTGTTTACCCCATAATGTGAATTCAATAGTCTACTAATACTCAGTAGTCAAGTGGTAGACATACAAGCTACAAAATATAGGAAAACCTTGCACTAGCTTCACTGGAAGGTTTTATTTGGGAAACAGAGGAATGCCACTTTTACATGAATGGGAAGCAATACTTACTAGTATAGACAACATACAATTTATGAGCTACATAATAAATAAATCACCTTAAATTGTAACACCACGGTTATCAATATATTATTAAAAACAACATGTGTATTTTTAACTATAAAAGAGGTGTTAAAAAGGGGACAAAAACTATCATAAGCTGTTCTGTTTGAATAATGTATTTCTTTTAAATTAATGCACATAGTTTACAAATCATTGTGCTGCACTTCGCTCTGTTCCAGGGAAACTGAACTTCGTTCCTGATCACCTAGAGAGGAGGTGCATTAGTATTTACATTACTCTGACATGGATCACTTTTGCAGTTGCCCCTGTCTTCCACGTTATTTCTGGTAACCTTCCAATTATTATGATAATTGGAAGCAAACAACTTGAAACAAATGGTAAGAATCAGCACAGCCAGACTGTGCCTTTCTTTGTTTCTTTTACTTTTATGTTCATTTCAATGCTGTTTGGTCAGAATGGCATTTGATTTGAATTTATCAGTCTTGGAGGAAAACCAGCAGAAGCTAATGTTTTATCCAAATGCAGACAAAATAGGCATGTAATTACAAGTTGTTTCAATGCATTTATTTTCAACAGGTAATTCGATACTCCTACTTTTCAAGAATTAAGATGTCACAGATAAATAATCACAGCTCTTCAAGTTTGCCTCTCAAAAGTACTTCAAATCTTCTTATGCTTTTTATTTAGATATCAAGTACATATATAATTATAAACTTGAACTTTAAAAATGTTATATAGATAAACTTTTGTAATGAAAATGAAGTTGGAGATAGTAGAGCCGTTAAAATAAATGGATGTTAGGAGTAATATTTATCAAAGTCTACATAAGTGGCAAGGAGCTTTGTGAATATTCTGGTCTGCCACATTTTTACTTTTTTTCCAAAGACCAGGCAACACATTGTCTGCATAGTGGAGTTTGCTTGTTAGTGTTGCTCATGTTTTAAAGTAGTGAGACCTATAAATATATGGGGCTACTTTGCCACTATTCAGTAAAAATCCTGTTATGTCCTAACTCTGATTTAAGATCTGTGTGCGTCTTGGATAAATAACTGAAGGAGGTTTAAAGTATGATATGGTCTCTACAGTCTGAATTTAGTGATGCTAGAGAGTAAAAAATGGAGAAAAGGAAAAGAAGACTAGGAAAATTTCCATTCAGTTGATAAAAAGCAGGGAAGAAAGACTCACCCTAAGTAGAAAAAGGAACGTGTAAATGTCAGGTTTAAAGCTGGATCTTACTATAATAAAGAAAGATGTGTTGCTAAAGGGACTTCACTATTAGTTTTTCTCAGAAATATTAGTACTAGAACTTGTTCATTTAAATATCAAGAGTGACATGCAGACTGTCAGTACTGTATAATACAAGCAGATACTACTAACAACATTATGGTATCTGTATGAATTAAAGTATAAGAGACCATACTTGATGCAGAGAAGATTTGAAGGAATTTCAAACAATTTCCAAGTTGGTTTGTTTTGGGTTTTTTTTCTGGGATAAAGTAATTCCTACAAATAATTTTGTGCCTTAAAAATGGCAGCATCCTCTAGGCTACCTTGTTTTAGGTAACGAGCTGCTGAGATGACCCACCACAAAAAATATAGTAAATAAATACTGTCATATTTTGCTATCAATACACAAAGAGAAGTTGTAACAATATTACTGAGAGATGGATATGTTTCAGAAATGAGCAAATAGATGCCAATTCAATTAAAACTTCAGCTGTGGGATGAAATTATATTAGAATTTGACATGCTGTACACAGAAAAAGAATTGTTTTTTTGTAAATAACACATATGTATGTCTTGATAAGCCCAGTCAATGGCAGATTGAAGTGTGAGTAAAAGCAAGCTGAATTGTACAAAGTTTCTCAACTAGGTTTGATGACCTTAATTTGCTGAAATCTGATAGTGAACGTAGAGATATTTTTTATTGAAAGACCATGAGAGCACAATCCTATTCAGAGCTACTTCCCCAATGCATTCTTTGTCTAAGAGTGCCTGACAATTTACAATCTACCTTCATATCAGGGGCTATTGTTGAGAAAGAGGCTCGCTATTGTAGGCTGATAAAAGATCATGATACTTTTGAGGCATGAAACTAAGAACCTAAAAAGACAATGAATGAAAGAGTATGTACAGAGGGATTAGAACACAGGCACAGACATCACTTAAACCACATAGCTGGAAAGGTGTTGTGAAACAATTCTGTCTTGGATTGGCAGTGTTTATGCATCCATTAATGCATAAGTGGCAAGGAAAGAGAAGTACAAAGGTTTAAGTGTATAAACAGTAATTTACTAGCTAATATAGGCAAATCAAAAGAAGGCCATTTCTTCAGGAAAGTTATTCCTTGTGTAAAATTAAGTACTGGTAGTGATTTTAGATCTAATAAGTTAGATATAATGGGAAAACATGAAAATTTAGAAAGAAAGTAAAATAAATGGGTTCAAGACTTAAAAGAAAATAACAGACATGTAAATTCCCTGAATATTGAACATCTAGATAACTATTTTTATATAATCTTCTTCTGCTGCCTACCTGCAGACACTCAACCTTCTCTTTGTTTTCTGTAGTATGGCGGTTTTCAATTTAATGATATGGATCTGGGGTTATGACTCTAAAGTGTAGCTGTTAATATTTTTTGGTAAACTGAATGTCCATCTAAAAAGGGGATATATTTGAACAGCCTATATTCTGTCCTTTGATTTTCAATTAGAACCACAACAGGCATATTAATTATTTGAAAAGATCATATTTCTTTCATCTCCTGGTATCTTCCTATCTATCGATTTGATTTGAATTTATCATTTCCTATCTTGGCCTATCTTTCCTTTTCTAAGCTTTCCAGATTAACCCAGGCTGTTGCATGCCCAAATATGACGTGAAATACACAAAATATTTTGTTGAGAAGAAAACAGAAAACGTTAGTTTTTCCTTAAAACTTAAAGTCAGACTTAGAAAATACATGAATTGGTGCAGCTCCTTTGGCATTAGCAATGTTTTCTGATTTTTGGTAGCTAAGAAGCTGCTACGATATTGCCATTTCATTCTTGATATTTCACTTGCTTCTTTATATTGAATGTTGCAGCAGAGGATTGCTTTGGCTGTGAACAAACAGCAATGCCTGTGAAATAGCATTCATATACTCTGGCAGTGTATAGATTAGATAGGCTTAGGAGATGCAAATCCACGTCTGTATTTTTTGAAGGAGGGCGAAAAGAAGAAAGAAGAAGTGAAATACTGAACAGCAGGACTGCAGTGATTCATAACTTGCTCTCCACATGCTGTGACTTGTCACTGGTTGTTCATGACTTCAGCACAGTCTCTGGGGATTCACAAGAGTTTATGCATTAGCACAGCATTATTTCTGATCCCACTGAAAAGTGCACAGAAACGTACATGATTCAAGTCTTTGATTCCTTTCACACAGAAAAAAAATGTATCCAGAACTGACTGAACTGCATACAAACTCCTGCAATTAGGTGAGAAGAGGCTACATCCCTACTCTGCTTCAGACAGGGGTAGCCAGGCTGTGGGAATGAGCGTACAGTGCAGAACCTGTAGAAACAATTCCATATCTGGATTACCAAAAAGAAAATATGAGGACTTATCTTGTAAATACACAGGCACGCTGCACACTCAAATGTGCCATCTGATAAGAGCTATGGACAAAATCTTGTAAATCTTAAGGATAAGTTACAAGAATCCTTCTTCTGGAAGGATGGCACAGAATGATGCTTTTCATGCCTAAGCATTTTGGTTGTTTCACTGGAGCAGTACACAGAAGCAAACAGCTGGTAAGGTGAAGAAAAATGTGTGGGTGAGGGCTGAGAATGAAAAAGCAGGTCAAATATTACAAGCACATGAAAAAAGAGCTTTGTATCAATTCATCCTTACCAGTTGAGACAACTAGTGGCTAATGTCCCAGATTCCCTCGTTAGCTGGCAGGGTAGGACAGACCCACTTTGGAGGTCCTGCTGATTAGGGGGAGTTTAAAGACTTGCTTTTACTGAGGAAGGGATGCATTAAAAGAAGGAAGGAAAGAAAAAGGCTTTCCTCTTATCATCCTTCTGTCATCACCCACAGAAAGGAATTTGACCTTTTGATTGAGTTGTTTTCTTGCTTTGTTTAGTAGTGAATTGTCATTTGCAATGGGTCTCTGCCATCCATGAAGTCCCTAAGCTCTCTCCTATAGAAATTTATGCTATGGAAGGAATGCACATCAGTAATAAAGATCAACAGGATTATGGTTACTTAATTGGACTCTGGCTAATAAAATTAACTAGTAGATTTAAGAGAGTTTTTTAATTTTCTTTTGTTTAGCATTACCAACAATATTTTCTCTCTGACTACATGAAAGGGAAAAGATATCCTATTTTCCTAAGCTTTTAGTGAAGCTTGCTTCTTTTTACATTGTGAGTCTAAATTTTAGAAGTGTAAATTCTTGATAAATGTTCAAATATAAATTAAGCAAAGTCTATTTTACAATACAAACCAGTTTAGGGTTGCCTTATACTATCACAGTTTGATTAGAGTAACAATAACAAAACTCATAAAGTTTGCTCTTTGTTTTTAGTTTTGCCTGTTCAGGTTTTATCAGAGGAATTCCATATAAGACAGCAAGCCTTAATAATGCCTTGTCTCCTCTAACACTTACTTTTGCCCAACCCATTTCACATTTGTATACCACATTAATATACTTACAGTTATTTGAACAGAAACTGTATTATGTATTTTGATTTCTGAGCAATAATTGGAAGTAACTACAGAATCTTAAGCAGTAACCCAGCTGTCTCCCAAGCATTATTAAAGCTAAGGAGTTATTGTGAATGCACAAAACTACAAAGGAATTGTAAAGAAATTATTTCATCTGTATATGACTTTAATCAAGCTTGGCTTGCTGTTAAAAGGCTTGTTTAATGAAGACTGCATTTCCCTTATGAGAGTCCCGACCGTGTAGTTCAGTATCAGCCAACCAAGGACTATTGCTGTAACAATAGCTAGAGGGTTTACCACAAAAAAAAAAAAAAAANTATAGAAGTTAAATAATATTTTATTAATATAATTTTCAATCCAGTTATTTAATTTAAAGTATCAGCTCATATCGGATTTTCTTCTTTTCCTACATCATTTTTTCCACTACTATAAATTACTGATTTTAATAGGTTGAGTCAAACTCTTTGCTGTTAAATACTCTTAAAAATATAATATGTGGGTACTGGTTTTCTTTTTTCTAATGCATAAACAGAGAACTCCTTTCAAGAGCTATGAAAACACAAAAAGATGATTTTGAATAAAGCTGGCTGAAAACTGAAACAAATGTCTCTATCTTCTAATTTTAGGACATGCTCCTGCAAACATTAAAAACTCATAAAAGAATACTAACAATACCAATTCCTGATTTTAATGGCATTAATAAAATGAAAACTTCTACATCTGTCTCAGTGTTTGCAGTCAGGATTGGTGTGTTAGTGCCAAACTTTGAAAACTCCAATTCACACAAATTGCTGCTTTGAAGTTAATGAGATATTTGTATGAGTAGGGGCTACTCACTTGAGCCAGTGTTTTCTGGTTTGAGCCTTAGTCCTTTCTGTTGCCAAGTGTACTTAAGTTTATAAGACCATCCATTTCAACACATTTTGTTTAGTTAAACTGAAGTACTTCATTTTTAAGGAAAAAGTTATATTGCCAAAAAGTATAAACAGGGCTAACTTTGACTAATATAAATATTTGAAAACCAGAACTTTTTGCAACATCTTATAGAAACAATCCTAATGCAGATGACAGAGGGAAAAGTGCTTTTATGGAATAGATAGTTCAGCTGAAGGATAGCACAGAGGAAATTTTAAAAATAAATAGGATTAAAATTGTCTTCTAACATCCAGCATATTTGAATCCAGTTCAGAATATTTTTATATTATTTATATTCACAATTTAAATGTTTTACATTTCCAGTTCTGCAGCATAATATTTAAACCTTAAGCCGCTCTAATTAAGAGAAATCAATAAATTTATTCCTATTTCCAGCTTTAAAGTTTATTTGCTAATAAGCAACTGGGCAAGGGACGTGTGAAACGAATAGTTGAAGAAAAACTCTGACAGCAAAAGAGAGGTCTGGAGGGTGAAGCTGGTTTATTAGGCACCGTTTGTCATGAATGGGTCTCCTGCACGTACAAAAGCAAATCCCACTACCTTAGAAGATTAATTCTGAAGGAGGCACTCGTGGGTCAAAGTATACATAAGCGTGTGCCTAATCTCAGAGAAATCAGGCTATTTTCTCACAGCAATTAAGCAGAGGTCTAGGGTTTCACCCACAGTGTATTTAAACACAGGATACAATTAAACCCCAAAGTATTAATATCTGTGCTGTGCAAAATTGCCCAGGAAATAGATTTTGCACTCTTTCAAATGGAAAGCAAGGCAAATTAAGGAGGGTGACTTTATTTGAGTAAAAATTATCCTGAAATAAATGTAAGTCATTCATTTTTAACTGTTAATTTCTTATGTACATTTTTTCCCTTTCTTTTTCCTGCTCACGTAATTTATTCTGGAACGTGCAGCATTCAGTGGATGTAAGCAATCAACACCATCTCATGAAAATAGTTTTGCTTTCAGGGCTACCATAATATCTATACGATAATGGTTCAACAAAAGCATTTAAAAAATGTTTTGAACAAAATGCTGCTCTGTACTGGAAATCTTTAAGATCAGGGGAAGAGTGACTGCAGCATCTTATTCAGCAAAAAGCCGTTACAAAAGACTTCTTTCCTCCCTCATGCCTACGGATTATTGAGCAGTGTGAGTGAAAGGAACACAGTAACTTAAGGAAATTTAATGCCAATTTAAAATGTTTCTAGAGAAAAGGGAAAAAAATTCCTCTAAAGATGCAACATAATTTTTATTGCACTTGAACTTCTCTACATAAATGTAGTAAGAATTAAATAATCATTTAAATAATAATTTTAAACAAACTCTTTTTCATCTCCCTAAGAATCCTCTCTGATTTTATGGTCTTCCACATTATTTAAAATACGATTCACTTTGGTCTATCTATCACACCTACATAATCTATTNAAAAAATTCCTCTAAAGATGCAACATAATTTTTATTGCACTTGAACTTCTCTACATAAATGTAGTAAGAATTAAATAATCATTTAAATAATAATTTTAAACAAACTCTTTTTCATCTCCCTAAGAATCCTCTCTGATTTTATGGTCTTCCACATTATTTAAAATACGATTCACTTTGGTCTATCTATCACACCTACATAATCTATTTCACTCCCAAATCACTTTATAAAAATAAAAAGTTTAATCTTCCCCCTCACTGCAGACAATTGGCATATCCTATCAGAAAAACTGCTTATATACAAAGTAATACTGTGATAAATCTCATCTCCTGTATTTTTACACTTAAAATTGTTACACCTTTACTACCACAGCAATGTACATAATAATATAAACAAACTAATTCTATATCTCAAATCATCTATGTATCAAATTTTAGAAATTCTGTGAAAAATCGTGGTACTTTGAGCTTTCAAATCAATTATGTGTTACACAGGATGCTAATAAGTATTCTACACAGTCAAGTAACATGAAGACATTTTTTAAAATAAACAAAAAAATTTCTTCTTGCTGATCACATTGGTCAGCGAGAAACTATTTTAACCTTTAAAAATGCAGCATATCCCAAAACAAGTTGCTACTTAAATAAATGCTCTTCTTGAGTGCAAGTGACCTTTTAAATGATTATATCTCAGCACTTGCAACAAGAAGAATTTCACCTATCACCTTTACACTGTTGATGCGCTGCATTGGGTGAATCTATAACCTTTTCACAATATGTAACACGCTGCAGAACACAAAATTACTTGCTAACTTTAATTAAATCCCTTCAGAAAAGTCCTGCTGACCTCTTTGGAAAGAAATCTTACTAAATGAAAACCAAAAAGAAACAAAATCCAAATCCCTCAACATTTGATAGCTCTAAATGAACCTCCAACCATTTCAGAAAATTATCTTTCTGAGCACTGAATAAGTTTGCTGCTCTGAATTTTTCATAGTAAGGGTTTTAGATAAATTTCAGTAAACCTTAAAAAAAAAAAAAAAATCTGTTTAAAACACATAACTGTTTGCTTTTTCCAGCAATCTCTAAGGGCCTGGTGGAAGCTTGGTGAAGTCTTTGGAACAGGCCTTAAAATAGTAATGTAGTTTAGTCCTCCAGATTCTGAACTTTCAGAAAAGGTTTCAGGACAAAAGAAAGAGAAAAAAATACTTCACTTTACTTTCTAAAGCATCAGACTTTTTTTTTTCCCCTGTGAAAATACAATCTAGACCTAAACAATAGATATAAAAGAACTCTGACTAACAAAACAAACAGCAAAACTGCTCCTGAAACAAATTCAATGTTGTGATATAAATGATTGTAGCTGGCATAGAGTTGCGACCTCTTTGCTCAGTACAAAATGACAACAATGATTTCAAATTTTAAATTAAGTTAGGAGCAAAATCAAACATAATATATGCTACCTTCAAAATCCGTGATTAATTTAAAGGGACACAAGAGTTTGCAAATTCTTTTTCACTCAGTTCAAGTTAAGGATCAGCCCTCTAAACACAGTTAATGTTTTGTGATTATAGAAAGAAGTGCAGTAAGCCTCTGCCTACACACATGTGCAGTAATAGTTGTTAAGCATGTGTTTAACATGAGCACACACTTCAAACCAGCAAGAGATACATTCCTTCAGTTGACATGCAGCCTGAATTTATAAACACTTTGTAGTCATCTGCTGTAAGACACAGGTGCTACAGTTCACTTTTGATGCTGAGATGATGGTAATTATTTACTGTGTTCTCTACAACATGAATTAAAGAGGAAACATAAATCAATCCGGTTTTATATTTAAAAAATCTTTATGAAGACAGTAGATTCTAAATGAACAGTGTGATGCATTTTAAATAACATTATTTGTTGCTGTCTTTACTGTATTTTTTTTAATTCTGAGACACCGCTAGAGAGAAGCCTATTTATTTGAAATGAAATCTATTGGCAAGGAAGCATGTATTAAAATTAAAAATAGCTCTCAGTAATGAAAACAAATTTACAAGGAATCTTCATTTTTTTTTAATGTTCTGGGTTAATAAACCAGTGATCTCAAAAAGGATTACAATCTCCTGATATAAAATAAAAATTAGTGTCCAATAATACATTGAAGTACTGGAACAAACAAAGAATTGGAGAGACATAAGAAATATGGAACTTGCAGTGGCTTTCTCTAGACAAAGGAGATGAGTTATCTGATTGGTGTGTAATCACAAAGTTAAACAAACAGCAATAAGGCTAAACTAATTCACTGTCAAGTCTACATGTCATCCTAGCTGGTTCATTATGTGCATTTGTGACAAACAATACAGAAGAGACAACTGTACTGAATCAAATAACTTGCAACAGTTTACACTCCTATAAAACTATTTACATTTTGTCAAATGAATATTTATAACAAGTGGCTTTCCCTTCACAAACACTATAGCTCAAGCAGCTCCCATTCATTATCGTATTTAGGAAGTACAAACACTAATTCTGTGAATCAGCGGCACAGTCTGTTGTAACTTGCCAGAAAACAAGGCCTGCAATACTAATATAAAATCTAGGAGAAACGTGCTGTTGCCTCCAGTTTTTCAAATGTCCCAGCATTTTTATGTCTCCCAGTCACAGGAATTCAGTTTCAATATTCTATCTGCCCTTCAGCATAGCATGCCCCAAAGAAACAGCCGGTGGAGTTTATTTTGCACTTTATCAATACAGTGTAAACCAGCATGTGCTTACCTCCATGGGGTTACTGAACCCAACTTGTCTGTGTGCACAGACAGCACTTTGGCCACAGATGTGACTGGTTAACTGTACAAGCAAGGAGGATAAATCCACACAACAATACTTCATTCACCAAGGAAATCTGCTGTGGATTACAGCTTCTCTATGGTTACGTCTGTTCTTAATTTACTGCTTTTATTCAGTTTTCAACCATAAATGAGCCCCTTATGAGGTATTCACTATGAAGAATTGACAACTCTTTTTATCTACTCAAAAAATATTTTTGGATAATAATTTATGGTTACGAAATATTTTAAGCAGTTTGAATAGTTACATTATATTCTTTCAGTACTTAATGATGCAGTATCCTCTATAAAAATGGAGACCTGGCCAATCTATCGATTTCACATATTTATAACAAAACCCAGCAGCCTCGGCCATACAGAAATACAAATTTTAAAACTGCATATATCATGGGAATGGCATTGTGGCTTTTTTTAAAAGCTCTTAAACAGCATCTCATGAGGAAATCCTGGGCCAGAATTGTGACTAAGGGCCCTGTGGATGGGAACATAAAGAAAGCCTTTTTGCAGGCACAATATTTTGTTTATGGCCCCTTTTTAAAAAAAAAAAAAAAAAAAAAAAAAAAAAAAAAAAAAAAAAGTTTGTGATAGAGGTAGATTTTAAATAGCATTCAACAGAGAAATTGTGAAGCTGTCTGTTATGCTGGGGAGGGTTACTGTATTATTTATGTTTTATTTATGAAACTGAAATGTGAGCATGGGTATTTTAATCTTGTTTCACCATCAAAGATAGTCTCTCAATTTGTATGCTGAATTAATGTGCTATCTACTTCGTAAAAGCAATCTAAAGGGACTGATTAGCATTGGGCACTCGGTGATGCTTGGAAAAGAAGGTTGTGAGTAAGCAGAGCTGCCTAGAAAACATGCTGCAAAGCTACTGGTGTGAGGGTCTATTTTGTCACACGCCGATATCATCCCTTCTATCAGCTCCGACACACGTCCGCAGAGGGACATCATCCATTGAAACTGTAATTGGCAATGGAGGAAGGCAGCCATGTGAATGATACTGAATATTTTTATTAATTGAGACAATAGCGATGAGGCTTTAAAAAGCCTTCCAAGATGACAAAGTGCCCTTTGCATTATTTCAGATTAATTTAAAGTGTTGGCACACAAAGCTTTACAACTTTATTCTTGGCAGAATATGAGTACTTTCAGACTCATTGATACTCAGGGATTCTTCACTATTACAGAGTAAACTCCCTGTAGATAAACAAAAGAAAACATTTGAATGAGGTACTTGCAGTGTTTTCCTCATTAGCAGCTACAGTGTCTTGAGCAGGGAATGAGTGTTTTGGGAAAAGAATTCTTGGCATTAACAAGAAAGGACATTGCTTTTACAGGAAAGAACACTTTATGGCTTTCTGATACATCCTATCACAATACCATATGTAATCCAAATAAAAAAAATACAACTGAAAGCAAAATTAAGTGTTAGGGTACTTTAAAAATAAGTGCACTTGTATATAAATACAGCAGAGAAATGCTGAACTGATTCTAGTTTGGTTGCTTTAAATATTGCCCCTGATGTTTTATGGATTCCAGTTCTTCCTTTGTTTGCTATTTAATTGCAACTGGTTTTGATTTCTTTATAAAAAAAGAAAATGCTTTGTTTAAGACTGAATATCCTCATTTTCATTTAGTGAATGCAGTAAGAATGTTAGGTGAAGGCAGACATTTTCCTTATGCATTTGAGATTCCCCTGGAGTGGCTGGATAAAACACTATGGCAGATACTCAGCTCTACAATCAGAGGGATTGTGCCAGCGAGTCTTTAGAGCCTTTTGAGCACAAAACTTCCCTGAGTTAGAGGTTACCTTTTAGTGGTGTGTGCATGCGTGCAGACACATTGGAGTGCTGGGACTGCCGCTGTGCTGTAACAATCTGGGTGCTCTCCTAATCTGCATTTATGAATGAAAGTTTTAAATTTAGCTAAAGTCAGTGGATAGCCCCAGGGCTACTATCAGTTATGTTTGGTACCATGATCCAAACTTAGCACTTACATCTCACTTATTATGAAGAGATGTAATGGATGGCAAAATCTCTAAAAGCCTGATGAGCCTGAGAACTCAGCAACTTCTTTTGCATGACAGATGCACATGTCAGAAGAAAAAAAAAAAAAAAAAATTAACACCAAAGCAGTAAAAGTTGCTGCTGTTCTGAAGTGCCAAATTGGCTTGAAAAGAGCCACCTGGATTTGTATTTTTGAACAGCATGTGCTGCCCCAAGAATCTGCATTATTTCTACTGCATACAAAGACAGGAAGGGACCTCCCCCTAAAAATCAAATTCTTGGATTACTTGCATGTGTGCACCAAGCCTGTAAGGTGCGTACCTCAGCCACCACATGGAAAAGTAGGAGCTGAAACTGCCGGTAGAACATAAAATGCTTCTATAGCCTTTAGACATTTTATAGATTTATGCCCATGTAACTGAAATTGTGGAGATGATAAACACGGACACCCCAAAGTAGTTAACAGCTCCTAACTGGCCATTTCATTCAAGAATTTGGACGAGGAGAAAACTTACTTAGTATTTTTGTCTCCTTCTTTTTACTCTAAGGGCTACTGAACGTCACACTACTCCAAGCCACACAGCCATTTTTCCCCCAAAGAGCTCTGTTTCAGAAATAGGAAGCTAAATCACCTGTGTTTTCCAGCATAAATACTACAAATCACAATAATTTAATGCTATAGGTCTGAATTAAGCTGACAATGGCAAGGACACTGCAACATAAGATCCCTGCTCCACTGTGAATTCAACTTCTACTCACGAGTCTTGCAGCTAAGAACGGATCTGTACCGGGACACCTGACCCAGGCGGCTGATGAAGCGCAATCCATCTGACCCATCTGGCACTGGAGCCAGCCTCTGTTCTCGCATCATTTATATTTTAGGGCAACGTACTTATTTGAATCCTACCCCTCATTGTAGCACTGTATTAACAAGTGCTAGTCAGAGGACCATTTAGCACTAAATTCCCCCAACAAATAAAAAGTACAGAACTACATGTGCTAAACAGCTTCTTCTTCCCAAGCTACTGCAAAAATCTTCAGCACCTCAGAAGTCTACAAAATATACCAATTCTCCTTTGATGTGAGGGAATGCATTGTTAGCATATTGCAGCTGAATGATAAAGCACAGAGAAGCAGAGGAGCTGAAATGTCACCAAATTATTGACATGGATTTTTTTTCCTTACTTCTTTTCTCATATGTATATTTGCACTTAGGCAAAGTGAATTTTGTCCAGGTGATCTGTTCTACAAGTCACCATGTAAAAATAAACAGTTTGCTTAATTAGTTTTTGAAAATTTAACCTTTGAAAATCAAAATTCATAGAAACATTCAAGTTGGAAAGGGCCTGGCAGGGTTGCTAAGCCTAAATTACTGCTTAAAGCTGTCTCAAAGCTGAATTTAGACCAAAAACTAAGAATTTAGCCATAAGGAGGAATTTTGACTTGAATATCTATTCTCTTGGAGACCTCCACAACCTCTCTGGACAAGCTGCTCTAAAGACTACTTATTTTCATAGCATAAGAGAAAAAAAATCTTGCATCTAGTGAAACCTTTCCTATAACAATTTATGACTGTTAACTCTCATAATGCTGCTGTATATCTTTGTAAAGAGCTTGGCTACATCTTTTCTGTAAGGTCATTGCAGATATTGGAAGGCTGCTGTCCCCCTGGAGTTACCACTTCCCCAGGATAAATAACTCCCAGTTCTTCAGCCTCTCCTCACAGGGCAAGTGCTCCAGCTTCTGATCATCTTGAAGGCTTTCCACTGAATTTGATCCAGTTTTTCAATGTTTGTCCTGTGAGGGGGTCCAAATCTGTTCTAGCAAATGCTATTTAAAGAGGAATAATCACTTCCCTTGATCTACTGACTGTGCTCCTGGTTACACAACCACTTCACGCTGTTACTTCTTACTACTGGCAGGACGACTGACAGCTCTGGTATAGACTGTTGTCCAATAAATTCTCATCTCCTTCCAGAGCTGCTGTGCAGCAGTCCATAGCCTAAGCTGATGCAGAACCATTCTTCCCAGGGCTAGGGCCTTGTATTTCTTCTTGATGAAATTAACCAGGTCCCATTGTCACTGAGACAATGTCCCAGTATCTCAAAAACCATAAAATTGATGGGTGTCTCCTCCTCCAGGTCACTGGTGAAGATATAAACCAGTGCCAGTATAGGTCACAGAGGAACTACACTTCCCAAGCAGAGTAGTAACCATGGGCTATTGCCTTTTGAGCTGGATGATCCAACCAGTTTTACACCTTAGTAGTTCCCTCATTTAAACTGTGATGGTCCTACTTGGATGCAAGGGAAGTTGTTTTGAAACCCTAGCTAAGGTCACTGTAGATAACACTCATTATGCCTCCTCCACCTACACATCTACCTGTTTCATCATAGAGGGCAATCAGGTTGATAGGCATGATTTACCTTTGTACATTTCTGTCTTTCAAATCACCCTCTTCTTCACGTGCCCAAAATCTAACATCACTCAATTATTTTCCCAGGGACTGAAGCAAGGATGACCAGCCTAGAGTTCCCTGGGCTGTCTTTCTTGATGTGAAGATTGATAGGAATTTTGTCTTCCTGCAGTAATTGGTGACTTTTCTTGATCTCCATGACCTCTCAAAGATGATGGATAAAGGCCAGTTCATCTGCATGTTCTCCTAGCACTGCTGGATGCCTCCCAGCTGGTCCTGCAGACTGCTATAGGTCAAGGTTTCTCAAGAGAACTCTGACCTGATCGTCTCCCACCACTGGTAGTTTCTGATCTTCTTCAATCCTGTATGTCTAGTCAGAGGCATGGGAACTGTCAGTGAACAGTGGGGCAATGAGTTACAGCATTATCTGCATCTGCTGTTACTATTTAGCAGCACCCACTTAGCATATTATACCTTTTTACTTCTAATACAGCTCTAGAGGCTCTTGAATTTGATATTCCTTGCCAGGTTAAACTCAAGATTTACTTGCCTGTTTCAGTTCTAGCTGAGGTTTGGTCTTCCTAACACCTTCTCTGCTTGTCTAGGCAAGGCTTAGTATCTTCTTTTTCCCTTTGTATGTTTGCCTTCTGTCTACGTCCTTTTTGCACAGGAATTCAGTCACAAGAATATCCAAGATGTTCTCCTGTACCATTCACCCTAACTGCACTACAGGACTTCAGTCCTATAAGCCACTGCATCAGTCATCCCAAAGATGTTTTGGTTCTGCAACCACATGTTGAGCTCCATCTCCTCCTCTTTATTTCCCAGGCTGTGTTCTTCGTGCACAGGCACTTGAGGTTGGCCCTCAGGGTGGGATTTAGCCTTTCTGATCATTCATCCTGTTAACCCACCCTACATACTAACTATAACCTCTGTTCCCTTACTTAACTACAAGGTTGCTTTCTCATATCCTAGTCCACATAGTTTAAAGCCTTCCTCATCAGGTTGGCAAGCTTGTTGTAATTTGTTTTGCTTATAATCACTGCATGCAACAAGATGTAGTTGCCTTACACTTCTTTCTAGAATTGTATGTAACAGCATAACAAAGCTCAGTTATGAATGCTGGACATTCTGATAACCAAGGAAAAATCTTTTTTGACATTAATACAAATGTCAATAAAATCCCTTTGCTTTGCTATGAAATAACAAGCAGAGATGACATGGCTAGAGGGAAGGATGACTTTGCACCTATATAGGCTTCAGGCTGATGCAATGACTTCTTGATGCCACTGAGCAGCCCAAGAACAGGTCTGACACGTTTCACAATTAGAGTACTTCAGGATTAAAAAGTAAAAAGATGACTTAAAATCCCCAAGCTGTGCCAACTCCTTTTACAATTGAAGATCTGGTCCTATAAGCAAAGCATCCAGGTGTCAGTATCAAGAGTCAACAAACCAGACTTAAAGTGTAAGCAGCTAAAACTGCACTGAAACAAAACATTCACATACTGAAACTAGGTATGTCAATTAGCAATAGATGCAGCACAAATGAGAAGACAAGAGGGACAAGCCAGATTGCCCCTATCAGGACATCAGAAAAGTGAACTGGTGGAGCTGGTGAGCAGCTGAAGCTTCAGTTTCAGAAAATGGCTCTAGTTATATAGCAGAAGTCCTGTTGTTTTGGCTGGCTCCTTTATATTCTAGAAACAACAACTTAATCCTAATTGGCACACATATCTTCACTGATAAATAAATGGAGCACTGGAATGCTGTACGCAATTCATTTTAGCTTGTGTCTGGGATATATTGCTGGCATGCAGTGTGTGGGGCTGTGCCAGATGGCAGGGTTGGCATCTGCAAAGTTGCTCAGTGGGCATCTCACGACTACTTTTCAGGAAGCAATGCACCATTTCTTTCTAAGATTGAACTCTGGGAGAGAAATGGCAGCTAAAACTTATTCAGCTGTGTTTTTATGGGTACGATCTGTAACATGCCACTTCTTGGCAATAACCTTCTATAACTTCAGCACCTAAATATATTAAAAAGCACCAATCTTTTAAGAAAGTCTAGGATATTTTTGAAAATGGGAATTCAGATGACTAAGGGAATTTACCAATAGGCTGCAGAAAATGTAATTGCAGAAAATTGCCAGATACCTTCCCCCACTATCTACTTTGCCCCTCTGCTGAGTACAAGGTGGAATGCATACATGTTCTCAGCTGCTTAAATGTGAAGTCCCAGGGCTTAGATTAAAGGCACCTTGGTCAGCAGTTTAAAGTAAAGCCCTCAGACTCCCCTCTGACATGACTGGGATGCAGGTGTGTGTCCCAACTTGCCCGCTCTCCAGCGGGAGCAGCAATCTCCAACAGTGGGGAAACAGCGGGAAATGATAACATCTCACACAGCAGTTGTACGGCAAAGAGAATGTGTGCCAAAGACTTCAGGGCCGAAGGCTGAGAAGCTTAAAGATACACATAGCATGGGAATTTACAATACATCCACTTCAATACTAGGCCTTTGTCTCTCACTGAATCAACAAATATTTATGAAAAATGTCAGCAATCGATTCTCTAAGTCTCTAGTTACTGAAGCACCTTTAAAGAACTAGTCACACATCAAGTGTGGAAAATTACTAATGAGCAGACAAACTGACTTCGACCCTTTGAAAATGTTTCCCCAATGGCAGTGGGAAAAAATATTCCAATTTATGGATGGAACTCCCATTAGGGAATGGGAAGTAGAAAATAATGGAAAAATTAAATTCAAAGAATTATTTCTGTCATTTCAAAGGAAAAGTGTAAAGCTTGGATCTTAGTAAAAACTGAGATTGAAGGTATGGATTAGGGACAAACGTGCAAGTCTATTTTGTATTAAATTGCTAGTTGATTCTCGCCTTAAAAGTCCAAAAACGCTATGAGGTTCAGTGACTATAATTAATGGAAAGTAATTTGTAGATATTCAATCACACCTTTTTTTAAAAAAAAAAAGAAACATGCAAAACTAATCTCACAAACCTAAATGCAAAATAACAATTGAAAACTGTGTCCTTTAGACTTGAAACGAATTTAAATAAAAATGTGTATTGGATCTGCACATTAATAAAGCCTGTTAAGCTCAGTAGAATACTTTTTATTCATCTGTGCTTCATCAAGCAGGTTCACGACCTCTACAGAACTGCAGCAGCTCCCTCTGTTCTGAAAACCGCATGGGGGAAGATGGTAAATATTATTTTGTGATTAGAAAATGTTACTGGAATTGTCATAGAGAAATATTTAATGTGGAGAGTGTGGTTCAGGAATTAAAACACACACAGCGGGAGAAAAAGCAGCATGGAGCAAATTTTACTCCTGGTGACAGGCAAGTAAAATTTAAGGATTGTCTATGACATTGAAAACAATGCGCCATAGTTATACAGTTATCACTGAGCTCATGAAGATACTTAAGCACCTGCCTAACTTAAACCATCTGAGGATTCTCATTGTTTTAGATGAGACAAAATGGATATTCTAAATACAAGCAGATGATTAAATATCTTGCTGAATTGGTATTGGAGAACAATATAGTTGAGTGATTTTTGTCGCTGTCAAATAAGCATACATCTAAATAAGCAAATGTGTTAAATACCCACATCAATGACATTTGATGAGAAGCACAGGAAACACTTCATGCAGAACACTATTTTAACATAATACATTAAATATGTGATGCAATATTTATTAAAAGCTCAATACACCAACTATGTCAGCAGTTCCTTTCCTGATTTCACTGCAGTTTGCAGGAGTATGTGTCCATGATTGCTTTACTAGTAACCAATCTGCCTTGCTCTTTTCACAGATTACACACCGACCTATCTTTGTAGATGTAAGAGCCAAGTGGATTGGTTAAAATATAAAAAGAGAAGCATGGTGCTGTTTCTCTTATTAAAATCCCAAACATGACAAGGATAGATAAGAATGTCAAAACAGCTCCTTAACAAAATCATCTCCCATAGGGATAATTCAAAGTCTCTTCTCCTTTTCATATTACCCCCACCTAAAGGACCCAGAAAACTCCAAGCTCTACTGCAGTCATGGCAAACATTGCTTCTGACTTCCACCAGCTGCAGCAAGGTCAGGCCTTAACCAATATTTTTCAAAGTTTTCAGTTGGAATGTTTCAGTCCAGCTTGGTTATCTCAATGATCGGTTGATATAATCATTGATTCTACAGTATAATTTTTTTCCCATTGGTGAAATATTCTTGATTAGCATATTGTTGCCATATACTTGTATTACATGTTCTGTCATTAACAAATGGAGACAAAGGTAGTAATGATGCCTGTGTCAGCACACACCCACAATTGCTTATGCTCAAATCCTCCTCATGTAGAAAATTCAAATCACCATAAAGGTTCCCTGCAGCTAAATATTGCTTTCGCATAATTTCCAGGAAAGAGCTTCCTAAATTACAGGACAGAAAAAATTATAGGAGAATCATGTTCCTTAGAATTCAAGGAGGGAATTAACACAGTCTGTAAAAACTCCCAAAAATTACTAATCTGAATTTAAATTCTGCATTTAATTTCAGCAAGTTAAACTCAATGAAAAAGTTCTCTGCTCTTAAAAATGTCTCTTCTAGAGAGAAATAATATGGGCTTTTTATTAAAGTGTTCTATTATTAATTACTAAAAAATGCAATGACCCCTATAGTGTTCATTCAGAGCAAAACTTAACAGGAAAATAATATGAATTTCAACAGACTGTTTGAGTTATCTGTCCCTTCTTTAATCTGAGAGATTACTCAACAAAACCAACGTTCATTCAACAACATTCATGAAATCTGTTGTGGATTACCAATATCATCAGTTAAACCTGTTTCAAATTTATTGCTTTCATTCAGGTTAAATAATAAAAGAGTCCATTTGTACCACCACATGTATATACACGAATTCAGCTTTCATCATTCTCTACAGGTTTAATCCCCTGATTTATGTTTTTTAACACAGTTTTGGGCAAATCTGTTGAAAAAATTCAGCCAGACTGATAGAAGAGTTAGACTGGATTACTGTGATGTGTGCCGTGTTTAAAATCAGCCTGTTCTGTTTGGAGAAAAGGAAAAGTCAAGCATTTTAACACTGTAACCCTGCTTGAAGTTCTAATAATTTTAATGGCTTAAGCAAAGGAGAGCTGAGTAAGGCTGGGCAAGTCTAAAGACAATAATCTTTATTATTAGAAATATGTCAGAACAGCAAAGAAGCAAAGTTTCTTTTCTCTGCTTTTTCTTTAGTCACAGCAGGAATTAGATTAGAGTTTTCTGACATTTAAACAGTTATGGCAGTGGCTACATGTTAATTTTTTTAATTCACCTCTGTTTTGACTCTCTCTCCATCGACCAGTATTAAAAAAAAAAAAAAAGCAACAAAAACAAACACACACGCAGAAAATTAAATGTAAAATTCTTATGTTTCATATCACAGCTAAATTTTTTCACTTAAATTAAGCTAAATTGAATTGAAAGGCTGCACAACATAGTTGAGGGTTTTGCTAATGAGATACAAACCTTTTTGTCTTTAGGTTACTGGTTCAAATCCAGACAAGTCTAGAAACAGCTGAAAGCTTTTAACCACCTGATGGCTATGTGATACTTTAACATGAAATTAGTTTGTCAATCAAAATCCAACTTCAGGAAGTAAATGTTCCCACCATAAAAATAACCATCACACAACTAGAAGTATTTGCAATCTTCTGAAAGTTCAAAAATTAGTGACTCTGCTCCTTTTGAACCAATATTTTAGATTAAATGACCTATGCTGAAGTATGTAAAGAGTGAAATATGGAGAAGTTTACATTGCTGATACATTTGTGAACGTAGCTTTCTTAGTTAAAAGAGGCTTAAATGACTTTCCTTCCTTAAACCTCCTGCCTCCTCTCTCATTAGCGTTAGCTAGTGTAGCATGTACTCCTAGAGTAATTTACACAATACTATTGGGGGGAGAGGGGAGACACACGCAAAAATAAAGTCCTTTATCTGCCAGATGAGGACAGAAAGTATTTTAATTTCCATGTTAACCAGCTCTTGAAGAAAAATAAAGCTTCTGAAAGTTTTGAAGGAAATGTCAGTAACCCGTGACATCCTCCTACAATTCATGTAGTATTCTTTTCTGCATGTAAACAATTCCAAGAATTCACTTCCAAGAATAATTGATCATACTTGAACAAAAATGTTTTTGCTGAGTGATAGACACCGATCTTCATCTCCTCCTCCAATCAAAAGGCAGAACTTCAATTTAAACTAAATAAAAAGGATAACTTAAAAATTTTACTTAACTGGAATTTTTATTATCTCATAAACTTTTTATATTTTAATAACATGAAGATGTGAGAAGCTCAGGCAATAAGAGAAGAATATGCTATAGGAGCCAAGCCCAAGAACAAGGACCAAATTTAAAGGACATTCCCATCCTTTAAAGGAACTTTACATCCAGGAAACAAAACCAGATTACTCTTCAAGGTGCTGATTTTAAGTAAAAGGAGGCTGAAAAATTTTGGCAGTTGAATCACATTTTTTCAGGTTGGGGACAAAGAGTTAGAGGGAGTGGGGTGACATCAGACTGGTGACCTGTCACTACTGGGAGTTCCACAGGGCTCCGTCCTCAGCCCTGTGCTCTTCAACATCTTCATAAATGACTTAGATGACTTGGACTCGAAGGAATACTGAGTAAGATTGCCGAGGACACTAAAGTGGGAGGAGCTGTCGACTCCCTCAAGGGCAGAGCGGCCTTGCAGAGAGACCGCTGACAAATCAGAGAGATGGGCAATCCCCAGCTGTATGAACCTGAGCAGGGCAAGGTCGGGGTCCTGCACCTGGGCCAGGGCAGCCCCGGTTGTGTGCACAGACTGTGGAATGAGAGGCTGGGGAGCAGCTGTGGAAAGGAACCTGGGGGTCCTGTTTGATGGCAAGTTGAGCCAGCAGTGCCCTGGCAGCCAGCAGGGGCAACCATGTCCCTGTCCCACATCAGGCACAGCACGGCCAGCCAGGCAAGGGAGGGGATTTAATAAATTTTAAATAAGATCACTGGCTGGAGTTGGATCGTTTTGGAATTCCAAGAAGGATTTGAAAATCAATCATTTAACCATTCTCTTCCTTTCCTTCACCATGTGAACTCAGACAAGACATCCTCTTTTCAATGGCACCATTTACCTTGTAAAATCTAGTTCTTTTACAAATCCTAACACTAAAATATTTATGTTTAAAAGCTCAGAGAAACAGAGATGCCATTTATGGTAAAGAGAGAGAAGTAAAATCTAACTTGAGTTCTTATCAGACTGGAGCAAATTAGAGTAATTAACATTTTCAATAATCCTATTATCTTCGGAACTGCACTGGTACTTATTAAGAATCAAAAACCTATTTCTGCTTCAATACTCTCTACTTCTTGTACACTAAGTGAAATTAATTTCATGGGGACAATCACAGTTCACATTAATGCACGTGGTGCAAGTGGCCTTTAAAATGGTGCAAAAAAAAGGTTTCAAAACAATCCTGAATTTTATGATGTGGGGATTTACTTCTGAGGTAACAAATCCTGCAAAATTATAAAAGCAGTGAATATGACTTACAGTGAATTTTCAGAAGATGTCTGAGTACAAACCATCCTCTACCCCTCTGAACTAGTACAAAATTGGACTCTCCAAGTTCACAAATATCTTTTTATAAGTTTTCCAACAAGGATGTTCAAAGAGCCAATGATGACATTAATTTTAATTTTCATCTTGAGTTCATATTTTAGTTGCTTTTATGTCTTTTATGATATGTTGCTATCAGTTTTTTTTTTTTTTTTTTTTTAATAAAACAGATTCATTTGTTAAGCTTTCAATAAACATGTGGCTATAA
This sequence comes from Promerops cafer, assembly GCA_013398275.1. Classification (NCBI taxonomy): domain Eukaryota; kingdom Metazoa; phylum Chordata; class Aves; order Passeriformes; family Nectariniidae; genus Promerops; species Promerops cafer. The sequence goes on along the minus strand of VZSE01005712.1, from coordinate 2,757,400 downwards.
CAAAATCTTACAGTCTTACTGGAAGTTAGTGGAAAATGTAGCCTTCAGAAGGAGACTGGGATGTGCTTTAGCACTTGTGCTATATTTCCCATTATGCTTATACCGCACAGCCAGCTCAAGTGATTGGCATCTACATCTGAACTCACAGCTCAGCTCAGCCTAAGTTTAAAGATTCCCACAGCAAGGTCTTTCTCTGTTATACATCCTTGCTATTTTTGCATATCCAAAGGGCATAGCAAAGTGGTTTTAAAGATAAAATGTTCCCAAATTCTTTCCCAACAAGAAAGTTCATTTCTACAGTGAGTGTCTTGCCCAAAAGATTTGCTGAAAAGAGGTAGACAATCAGCACTCAGAAAATTGTCGCTCGTTAAGTAACCACCCTCAATAAAATACAGCTTGGTCTTTAGCTTAAACCCTCCAGTTTCACAATCAGTGATGTAAATTTCTGTGAATAGGGGCCAGACCACTTTGCACAATAGGAAAGGGGACGAACAGAGTCATGCTGGGGCTAAAACTATAAAGATGACTGTAGAGATGAGATGACATAATTAGGGAGAAATTGTGGAGAGTCTAAACAACAAGGATGGGTTCTGAAAAATCACTCAGTTGTACCAATAAACTGGCAGAACAAATCAGTTTAAATAAGCTGGAGAGGCAAATCACAGCTGGAAAGACCAATTGATTCATTGGGTCATGATGCACTCATTAGATCAACCTTGTCCCAGCTTTCCTCAGCTCTGCTTACTGAAGCTTGGAGACCTTCCTAGAACCATGCCCCAATTCACTAAGGCCTTTTCCAGTCATTCCTTTTTTCCTTCTGCTCAGTGGAGGAAAAGCATTTGCTTTATTAAAGGCTCTCTGTAGCACTAAGGGGGATAAATGTGTCTCCTAGACCCTAAAAGCAAGATTGAACTTTTCAGTGCAGTCATGAATAAGGCACAACATGTAATAGCAGTGTATTTTCCAAGACTGAAACTCTGGAAATAAAAGATCACAGGTTTCTGAAAGATTTGTTGCAGTTAAGGAGGGATCAGTTCAGGGACATTCTATGTTACACAGAGTGGTCACTTCTAGCTGTATAATTAACATAGCAAGGCAACTTTTACATGGCTAAGACAAAAAATCATCCTTCCCTTTCCCTTCCTTTGCTCTACATTATTGCAGTTATGAAAGTCAGTTTTTTCCCCCTTATCTGGCTTGCTAGCTGTCCTAATCAGCTATAGAACAGTGCTTATGTGGGGAAGGGAAAAGAGCGCTGGTACAAAGGCCAGGTCTGTCCTTCCTTCTTTCTACATAGTTACACATAAAGAAGAAATGGATGTGAGAAAATAGCCTGGCTCAATGTACAGCCTTTAGTTTGGACAGCTGGAACAAGTAAGTGAGTGAGCAGCATTAGCTTTTGTTCCCTTACTTGGCTGATTAATCAGGACAAGACATACAGAATAGGTGTAAAGGATATGACAAGAATTTGGACATACTTTCCATTTTCCTAAGAACTGCAAAGATGGGAGTGAATGAAATTTAGAAATATGTTGATGCATTGTGCTCTCTTGCCTCCAACGCTTTGGAAGCTTTACTGACAAGTTGCAAAGTCTTCATTGGAATTCAGCAAGCTGTGATGAGAAGACCTTGCTTTCCAAATGTTAATGCTGAAATTCCATGCTTGAAAGAAAGACTGACAACAGACAGACAGAAAAAAAATTAATACACTGCTTCTTGTCAGTCCTTTGGGATTTTTGAATAGCAATTTGGCATCCTTTGCCATTTTAGTAAACTGAGAAGAAATGTAGGTTTGAAAATTGAGAAAGGACTTGAAGCAGACTTGCCTTTGACAAATATTTCATTATAGAAAATTCAAAATGTGGCTACAAATGTTAGCTAAAGATGCCTTGCTGACAAGCAGAACCATTTATTATCCATATTCTGTATGCAGCACTTGCTGAATAAGGTGTGTGCAAGTGGCAAGAATGTTTGATAACGTTAGGAACAGCTGTGAACATCAATCTGCCACTGCTCCAGGACAGAGGAGTTTCTAATAGTTGGCTCCACAATTAGTAGCACCTGTCTTGAGCTTCTCACTTATACTGACCTTTAAGTGGCCCACTTAATGAAAAAGGAAGGAATTCAACAGGACTCTTTCAGGAGTTAATGAAACTACCTACACTGATGCAACCACAATTTGGGTGGCATGAAGTAGCATAAAAAAGATAATTATATATGATCTTCAGCCTGGATGAAAGGATGTTTGCTAGTCTTTCTGAATTTCAGTCAATGAGTGTACATGCTTTTAATGCATACGTGTTCGCTCATGCACTGTGCCTTATTGTGGTGAGTAGATGGACCACAAAACTGATGCACAAGGGCTGATGCAGCTTGATTAAAGCAGTGAGAGTGCTGGGCCTCTTTGGGGAGAGTCTCCATCTCCATGGGGAGCAAAAGTTCTCTGCATTGCAGCTCCCCAGGGCCCAGCATCTTAACCAGAGGAGGGCAGTTAAGGTTATGGACCGATGTTTAAAGGACACAGCAGCTATGTGGGAAAGGAGCTAGCACACACACTAAGTACCCAGCTCTGGGCCATCACTGGGTTTGGCTGGGGTTTGCCAGCAGATGTTAGGTTTTAAATATTTGACAGCACAGCCAGGGACACCTGTCTTGATGTCTCACCCTTCATTCACCCATTTAATGCAAAATTTGACCTTGTGTCCTGAATATGCCAGGAGAGACAGGCATAACCCTTTGCTTAATAGAACCCTTCTCTGTAACCAGATGTTTTAACACAACCAATGCTATTTAAAACAACAAAAACATATCCCATTATTGTCTGAGGAGAAAAATGGGCCTCTGTATAGCACGCATTTATATTCTGCAATAAAATTGGCACCTGGTATAGCAAAAAGGAGATCAATGTGCATGTTACATGACTTCACAGACTTCATGTGAATAAAGAATAAAGTATTAAGTGAAAGAAGCACTGAAATTACCAGTGTCGATAATTTTTCAAGAGTACAGAATAATTTCTCGAGAAAACAAGAGGCACTATTCATTCCATTCTATCACTTGAGCTCTGCTCTCTTTTTTTCCCCCCCGGAATTAGTTTGGAAAAATTCAAGGATCCCAGCTGTTTAATAATGACGTTGTTGTATTCATGCAAATCCCCCAGACCTTATGTCAACATTTAATTTTACAATAAATATAAAAATTAGGCTAGTAGCATCTGTAGTCCCCTGGGTTGTAGCTGGCAAATCATCCAAAACATCCCTCTCCCTCTTCCCTCCTGAACATCCTCGCTGCTTAGGAGGTAATAATAGTCAAAAGGAAAATGTTAACATTCGTGTGGTGTATTGAGAGAAGTTTATAGATATTGACAGTAGTGCTCATGAAATAGATTATATCAAAACACCAAATATATTACCTTTACCCCAGTGGTAAGCTTTTGTAAATTGAAGTCAAATATGTAATCGTTGAACTCTGCAAGGACGATACAGGCATCAGAGAAAGAACTTCAAGCACTGTGAATTTAGAGAAGAAACTGTTCCCACTAGCCATTTACTCTTAATGAATTTTAAATAGAAAACCTACTTATTTACTGAATGACACCTCAGAAAGAATTTATAAATTCTGAGTTGTTTGCATAAAGAAAGCAGTATCTATACCTCCCTCTAAAAGTTTTGGCAGTGCATTGAACCCCAAAAAAGCAAAGGAAATTTGAATTGTCATAAAAACAAATGCTTAAATCCTAAGAACCAAGCACCTCACAGAAGAAAACTAAAAGATTGTAAATATAATTAGGCAAAAATTACTCCAAAACCAAATAAAATAAAATAAAATAAAATAAAATAAAATAAAATAAAATAAGTTATGCCAAGACAATGGAATTTTAAAAACACAGTAGAACATTTAATAGAGAAAATTCTATTGAAAAAATATTCTTCATGCAGTTCAATAGGAATTTCTCATAAGAACGTATTTGTTCAAAATACAATATATGCTCCTCGAATGTCAGCACAACAGATTTTTAGGCAGAGTATTAAAAAAAAAATCACTCCTAATTCTGAACCGTGAAAGACCAAAGCAACAGTAGTAGGACTGCCTACTTCAATACATGCAGAAAGCTAAAACTAGACATGCTGGAGTCAGTGAGAAGTAAAACAGCAGCCCCTATGTAGTAGTATTAAAGAGAAAACACTTCAAAACACTGGGATTGCTGGTAGCCACTGGCAGCCTTGATGAATCTCGTTTCACCACATCTGTGGGAACTTCCCTGTTGATGTTCAAATGGGTTGGGATTGTACTTCATGCATAAAAAGATGACCTCCACAGTAGGTTTGAAAGGTCGCATCTCTTAGGCAGCTAAAGCCCGAATGGGTGAGTAGGCTCTGGGAGGGACAGCAGGGATGTTTCTTTTGGCTTGGCCCCATGTAGATTCAGAATGTGTCACAAAGTCTTAGACTCAAAAGGCAGATACAAAGACACAGCTGTCTCAACCTAAAGCCTGTAGCAATAGTTGTGCACCATTTATACAGGTGCTTTGGAGGAAGAATCTGTCCTACAAACTTCTATATGTCTCAAGCTAACAAAGCCTTTTCTTGCACTCTCAGCTCCAAACATAAGCACTTAGTCTTACAAAAGACCTTTCTGTTTCTTTAAAAGAGCCAGTAATTTTTGTTGTTCACATTCAGGGACCCCTGTAAGGATTTTAATCCATGTGCATCTCCTTCTGGCTTCCTATTGCTTCCCCAGACACTCCACACTCACTCTGCAGACTCTGCCCTGTGCTGTGCTCCTTTTGTCTCTTTGCAACTTCATACTTTCTTGCCCAGGCTGCTGCCTCTGCCTCAAGCAGTCAACCCTTCTCCATATTTCCCTGGTGCATCCAATGACCTCATACCTTTTCCATCAACTCCTCATTTTTGTCCTTAAGTTTTCTTACTGTCCCTTCCCACCTCTTATCATTGCTTAAGAACAGCCAGTAGTATGAAAGCAATTGGGCTAACAAAAATCAATCCAAGAAACATTTCCTGGAAAAAATTTTGTTTTGACACTTCCCCACCCCCCACCCCCCATAGAGCTATACATGTTTGTAGTAGCTTTGCTTCAGATGTGATTTGTGCTGATTAGATTAGGTTGCAAGATGTCAAGGACAGAGGCCTTGGATTGAATTTTATATTTGAAATGCCAGTCATATAGGCATGTGTTAAAAATGAAAGAATACTAAGACAATAATGAATACAGCAGTTGCATCTCTGTCATATCCTTCGCCTTGGAAATGCTGTGAAAGATTTTCAATGGGATTGTGCGTGAAAGGGTAAGTTTATCTTTCTAGTTCCATGTAGCTGGAGTCCCTGAGGAAATGCTCAATACTAGTGAAAAGCTGAACAGTTTCTCTAAAACCTCACAGATCTTCTATCAGCCATGCTACATGTACCCCTGCTTTGTAAGTCATCCTGTTTTCGTATCATTCTCTACTGTGTCTTAGTTGCAAATCCCATTGTATTAATTACATTTAGTTCAACTATTCTCTGGGATGAGAGAACTGTATAACAGATATTATGTGTAGAGATACATCAAAAGAAAGTGCATGGATGAGAGACTGGAGATGCATCTGCTTTTCAGATGCTTCAAATGACGTGCAAACACTGTAGATTTTAGTGGGGCATTAATGATTTCCAAATAGCATCTTTAGCACTGGAACACTGATCCCTGCACAGTTACTTTGGCACCTAACTAAGCTCTCACATAAACTTGGGTCTAGAATGATAAACCTGGTCTTGTGGAAACCTTTAAGACATCATCAAAACGAGCAAACAACCGAGTAACCCAATCGACTCTGGAAAAGAGTGTAAGAACCCCAATATCTGTTAAAATATAACTGGCATTAACATGTTTGAGGGAAACCCAGTAAACCTGAGTGCAATATTCCAGCCTAGTCATGCATTTTTGTTCTTTCCAGTATTTATGACTTACAGGAAAAATGCACGAGGTAACCAAAGCAGGAGTGCACCTTTTAAAATGCAGACTTTAAGTTGATGTGAGACATGCAGAATTTGTTCTACCTTCAAACAAGAGCTTATTTTGCAGATCATTTACAGCCGTGCAAGAGATCACAGTGCCATAATTTGCCCTGGACTGCCAGTGCACTGGATCACACCACAAAGGAGCAGCGAGACCAGAATTTTCTCTTGCACACATACAAAATTCAGTATCCATAGCCAGCAGCCCCTGCAAGCCTGGCAAAGCTTAGAGGTTAGTACACCTGCCCCAGTTCCCAGCAATGCTCCCCAGAGCAGGTGCACAAAGTCTATGGTTTAGAAAGTCTCTTCACACCTGTGCCTCTTAACTAATGACCCTTTTTGTTTTCTCCTTTTTTGATCTCCTGAGTATGAGACATGATGCTGACACAGCAGACAAGCAGGTGTGGTAACCCCAAGGAGAGGATAGAGAGGGCATGTGCTTGTGTGTGTGCCTGCCAACAAACCATTGATTTTGTCCTTTATCTTTTTGCAGGTGACTTCTCAAGGGACTAACAAAAATACCTGCATTTTTAGAAGCTTGTGATTTCACCGGAGCCTTGCATACATCCATGTTTCTTTGAGGCAGGAGGAACCAAGAGGCCCTTGAACCAATTCAGTTAATCCTGATCCTTGTACTTGAGAAAATACTTGGTTAAGCCTGAACCTAAGCATTTTCTCAAGTACTTGCACACTGTGATGTCCACTGGTGTCACCACAAATACTCTCAGCTGAGCTGAACATTATTTGGGCCATGGTCTGGAGTGCTGTGGAAAAGCTAAGGAAGGCTATCCTGAGAGATCTGATAGCTCTCAAATCTTGGTCAATCAAGCAAGCATGTGAGGCAGACAGTATATACAGTCTGTTTTGTTTATTGCATACAAATAATCTTCTTTTGAATCTAGCTTTTATTCTGCTTATAACCCTTCTGTAAATTAATCCTGATTTGTAGATATGTTTTCTGTTTTCAAGATTAATCTTGAGAAGTAGAAATAAACAGTTTTCCCAAGTGCCATCCATAAACTCCTGAATTTCATTGTTTATTCATTATTCTGTCTGGGAGCCATGTAAAAATCCTTCTTGTTTGGTAAGGGAGCTAAAATATTTCACACAAAATAATGATGCATACCACATGATCAATAGTGTGTAACAAATATTTTTGTTTGCACAAATACCTGCATTTTTACCAAGAAAACCCATGTTACAAATAGGCAGAATGACAAAAAAAAACCCTGTTTGTATTTAATAGTAATAAACACTCCTGCTAATATGGTTTGACTGGATATGGATTCTAAATTCAATTGGATGTTTATACTCAATAATTCAGTGTTGTGTGATTAATGTATAAGATCCTATGGGCAGAATATGTCGTATTTGGAATAATTTAAATGGATTCAGTTTAAAGTCATTTGCCAATAACTTGTAATCAGTATATAATCTTTAATGATGATATTGCTGAACTTTGCCCATAAACCAATAAGCAGTTTAAGAGCTACTTCTATTTCATAAATTCAACATTATCTGAATAAATACATGTCAGTACAGAAGCATTTGTGTCTCATATCTTTTCCTTGATATAAATGGGTTCATCTAATATCAGCTAGGTAGTGAACTTTGAAGCAGAGTCCACTGTAATAATAGTAAAGTTTAATGATGCATAGCTTTGTGAGACTGACAAATTCCCAGCCAAAGTATTGATTCCTGGAGAATTTATGAAGCACAGGCTCTATTCTATGTCATTACGGTCCATTTTTGGCTGAAAGAATCATGTAAAATAGATTTTTAAATGAGTGGTAATAGCCAGACATAAAGAAGGTATTGATGTGTGTCATGAAGGGTGAAATAGCATGCCAGGTAAAGGCATATAACAAATTGCAAACAACAGTGCTGAAACTCCTGCAAATGTAAATTTGTTTTTAGTTTTAATCAAACCTTTGTTTCAGTAAGTACAAATTTTGCCGTGGAACTGAAAAAAGCCCACCCTTTTAAAAAACGTAATTATTTACAGTTCGATTTCATGCTTCACATTGGAATGTGTCTATAAAATGCATATCTCGCTTACAGACCTGTTAATCAATATGAATTGTGTACTACATTACAACAAAACTACATCTGAGATTATTAGGGGAAAAATCAAATGTGCATAGTTCTGCTTACTTGAGCAATATGTGAAAATTAATAGTTTGAACCTCCACAGAACTGGCTATTAAAAGACAGGACACTTTTTTTTTCTTTACTTCTTTTTCTAAAAGAGTTTTAATAATACTATCTGAGGTATTTTCCAATAAGGTAAAGCCAAATTATGGCACAAACTTGAAACGGGAATAAAATCTGAAACTGCAAAGGAACTGACAAAAAGATGGGGAAAGAGAGCTGTTGATTGGGTTACCGGGGCTTTAAAAGAAAGTAACACCATATTTTAATTGCATTCCAGCAACCTCTTTTTGATCTAGCAAGGGGTCACCTAGGTCTAACAATGCAAGGGACCTTCATAGTCCAGATGTAAATATATCTCCCACACACCCAGAAGCGCCCTGAGAATTCGCTAAATCCTCCTCAGAGCAGCTGCTTTTCAACAATTCAGGCGTTTATCAGCCTAATAAAAAAAGTAGCTATCAGGGAAAAAGGCTGACAGTCTCAATAGGCTCTTCTGTGCCCTAGTGGGGCTGAAGAACTCTTCAAGGTCTTAGTCAACACTGAACGGAGGGCTCTGAACTGGCACACATCTATCCCACAAACAAGCTGCAAGACCCAGAGAGGTCATTCTTTCCTGAAATGGTTTTCCCAGGCAGAATGCACGTCGATTCAAAGAAAGTAGGTTGCATCCAGGTGCAAGGTTAGAACAAATATACTTTCAGGCTTAGAGAAGCAGGGGGAAAAAAGTTCCCACCTGTCACACAGTCTAATAGTAGTACTATTTACTTCACTACCAGTTCAAATCTTACTATTTTTGTATTCCATGTGTTCACTATGATTTCTAAAAGCAGACCTCATCTCTCAAATGCAGCATTTTTGTCTGAGGACGAAATTCCAGCTTATTTTTTTACAACAATTTCAAGAGTCTGTCTGGGCATACTGAAAACATGTATGACAGCAATTTCACTGCCTTTTGTTTTGTTTTTTTTTTTTAATTCTTCTTTAAACCAGGTTTCCACAGGACATTTCACTTTAATTCCCATCTCCATGCCTTTTGTCTGTGAAGACTTTTAAAACTGCTGTAATAGAAAAACTTTTATGTGTTAATGAGCAAACATATAGTATGTATAAGAGAACATAATTATTGTAGCTGACTGCAACAAATCAACTTTACTAAAACAGAACTGTCCTTTTATCAACAACATTAACTGCTGAAAGGGGAAAATAAGTCTATTTAATGGCATATTAGATTCAGTAAATAAGCTATTCTACAATTACTAACTCACTTGATGACAGGTGTCCAAAGAACCACCTTTGATCACTGACAAGGCCCCACAAAATCATATGAACTATGATAAATACCTATAATTAACAGTATGAAGTTATTTCTGACCTACAGCAAATGGATGACATCATATTCAACAGAATTTTCAGTCTGTTTACTTACTGATCCATGTGTTTCATTTGGGCTTTAAGTTTTCTGGAGTGATTTTTTAAACTCCATGCATGCATCCTCATATATAAAAAGAAGCTTATAGCTTAGCTTAATATTAATGTATAATTACTGCAATTTTCACATGCATTTTTATTTTAACATTGCCTTTGTAATGTTACTGTCCAGTTTTTACACTTGACTGGCCACACACAAAAAAACCCCCACCTACTGAACACTCAAATGGAATGCATATTACTGAACGACTTGCATATTCCCACATCTTTGCTGTCAGGGTAGATTCATAACAAATTTTTTGCTATAACTGAAAGATACTCTAGCTAGCAAAATACAAACCTAGTCAATGTTCCTCGCTTGCCCCAAATTTCACTACGAAAGTGCTCTGGGAATTTATCCTTTCCATGATAAGTTAAACTGGATTTAACAATTTAAGTGCACACAAGTGGACAGTTAATACACATCAATAGTCTGTAGATGTAAAACTCTGTACGTCACTTATTTGCATGTGTAAACTCTCAGTTATTTTCATGCAAACCCAACTTCACTGGAGTAATCAGAGATTCATATTTCTGTAAATAATGTAATTTTATGTCAGATTTTAACACCAAAAAACTTCTGGGGGTAGGATAGAAACCCTAGTGATAGACTGAAAAGTACCTATGGCTAGAATGAGTAAATTTCAAGTTTGAAGAAAACACACAACCTCTCTGAAAATGAACTGCAGGCCCAGCACAAAGAGGGTGCGTTGGAAAATACCCCTGATCACACTTGTAGGAAGTAAAGCAGAACCTTCATCCACATGAACAGTCAAAAAAACCCCTATCTGTCTTTAGGGTATTGGACAAATGAAACAGCTATTTAAAGATACCAGTGTTGAAACCAAAAATGTTTAAATATTCTTTGTCTTTATAAAGCTGTCACTTTAAAGATAGACTTCATCATTAACATTAGAAACATATTCCCCTACAAGTTTCCATTGGTCTGTATTTTATATATGGACTTATAATGAACAGAACAGAGCACTGAATCACTGCATCACAATGTCAATCTTTTACTTTGTGCTTAGCCAGACTTTTCTTGTCTGGACTGATGTAATGCCTGGAAACTCTCTATGGTTCACCATGCTCTTGTCACTCAGTAGCACCAAGCAAGCAGAGAGTGGTGTCTGAACACACTTGCTCATTGTTGTTACAGCTGGTGTTGCAAATGCAAGCCCTGAAAAAATGTGGCTTGTCAGGGAACTCCTCACTATAAAAAAAATTTGTTGAGTATGTTGGGCCATTGATTTCATACATGTTGTATTAGGTTTAGGGGAGAACAAAAATTACCTACACTGAACAGATCTGCTTTTAGCTGCGGCTACAAATCAAGGCCACCAAGCAAAAGTGTAATTCCTGTAACTGCCAAGGAGAGGAATACAGAGCACCTCACAGGCAAATACAGACCTTTGTGAAGAAAAGTTTCTTTCCATCTGCATTCGAAAGTACACAATATGAGTTTTGGTAGAACGTACCACATAGAATTCTGTTTGATATATGTTTATTTCACATTACTTGAACCTCCTTTAGTGGAAATAATGTAAAATAGTATTTCTCACAGGATATACTTTTACTCTCATTAATGGATATAAGCAAGCTGCTTTCCAAAGGAAGAGCAGTCACAGCTCACCTGACACGATTCAGCACAGAGGTTAAGGGGAATGACTGCTTTCTGCATGACCAGCTTTTCCCTTTATTTGTCATGTATACTGCTTTCATCAAACTGGAATGCGAGATCTAGATGCTGCTGTAATGGGATCTTCTTTGATTATGTAACTCAATAAAAACTATAGCTTAAGCAATAGACAGGAAGTACCACACCAAACAGCTGACTATCTATTATAGTTGAACAATGTTAAAATTACATACAACTATATCAAAGGACCAGCAAATTCTGTTAAAAGCTTTGAAAATGGAGATCTATATAGAATTTTCAGAATATGGAAAAGTCCAATATAAGACATCTAGCCCTTTCTGGGTTTTTTGGTTTGTTTCATTTTTTGGCTTGTTTTTTTTTTTTTTTCCTTTTCTTTTGTTTGTTTGTGGGTGTTTTTTGTGGGGTTTTTTGTTTGTTTTTGGTTTGGTTTGTTTTTTTGTTGTTGATGTTGTCGGGTTTTTTTGGGGATTTTTTTTTGGTTTTGTTTTTTTTGGGGGGGAGGTATTTATGCTAGTCAATAATAAAGGTATGGCCTATAATCTCTGCTGGAAATAAGAAGTCAAAAACTGTAAAAGCGAAAGAGTTTTATAATACCATAATACTAGTGTACACTTAGTCTCCCCAGTAATGTATCTGAAACAAATTAACAAAACTGGTTTAAAATTATTTTTGCTTATTTTCTAAAGTGTTTCAGAGTCAGGCTTGGTAATGATGATGAATATATCTTGTACAACTTACAAATATTCAAAGACAGGATACTTTTTATATTTTATTGCGAATTCTCTATATATCTATATGTATAGTATTAAAATAATAACAAACAATGAACTCTTTAGATAACATATTCTAGTACATATGTTCCATATAGCTACACACTCAAAGCATGTATATGTATGTATACATGCTTAGGCAACGTATACTAAAGAAAACATCTGGAATATTCATAACAAAAAAAGTTAAAAGATTCACAAACTTGTACGAAACTCCACAGTGGAAAATAAACTTTGATCACCACCATCTCTTTTAAAGTTTTTTTACGTGAAATAGAGCATTCTGTTTTCCTGACAAGTGGAACACTTACACATGCAAGGTTCCCAACTTTGTTTCTTCCTTTTCAGTTTATTACAATTGCTAACTTCTCTTTTACTTATGAAGATATACTCCAGACATATCATACTATATAAAGAATATCAAGTACATTCCTTCACTGATATCTGTATCTATATGTCAATACAATGGCTTTGTAATGAATGTGTTTTAGGATGTGTGTGTGTTATGGGGGGCAATTATCTTGTCAAGCATAAGACATACTGAAGAGAAAAAGAGTGCAAATTGCACTCAATAGCCTTAAAAGCAGTATTCTGCTCATAACACGTTACACATACCCCTGGAAATGGGCCAAAATGAACTCTTCCCTGAGGTCTGCATTTTGTGCATGATAAGGAATAATCAGTCTCATGTTATATAAATGCAGGTGACAGCCTATGTGCTACAATAATGCAGATATAAACCAAAGTGATGATACAAACCCCCCTATTAGATGTAGATTAATGTCACTAAACATTATTTTCCAAAGGTCATGGTCTCCAGCATACTTCTGGTTTTGGCAAGGCTACATTACTGATAAAAAAACTCCCACTCAAATATTATAGAAGACCTACTACTCCACTTGACTTGGTATTTTTGCTTTCTGAAAGAAAATGTTATGTCACTCTAACTGCAAATCTAAAGTATTCATTTCTGTTAAAAACCACTCAAACATCTTTAGACTTTTACAAAAAGAAAAAAAAAAAAAAGTAAATTTCAACAGTGCTCACACTGATGAAGGACTAGAACAACCTAAGGACTAGAACAAGCTTTTCAAGTATAACACTAAGTACATCCGCTCTGGAAAGGATGAGTTACATAAATCACCTACCACTGCAAGCACAAGATTTTGTGTGCAGTCCTCCACCCATCATCATCATCATCATCATCATCATCACTCTATCAGATCCTTTGGCCCTGGACAAGGCTGTGATCATCCTTCCCCATATCAGTGATGATCCGGAGAACAGGCAAGAAATGCATGTGTGCATAGTGGTTAGCACAGCTGGAATGCAAATCCCAGTGACTTCACCACTGCCATGTATTTTTGTAACACTGTAGCAAAAGATGTTGAAAGAGAGTTAAAAGAAGGCTAGTGAAATATGTTTGGGATATTAATTGGATGTCCACTGAAACATAAGCAATAGTGTGGTGAAGGGCATGGATATTCCCATTTGCAGAAATATCCAGAAGGAAATAAACAAACTGGCATCATGGCTAGTTGGAGGCAGGAGCTTGCACCTCCACACAGCAGTAATAGAAGTCTAAATCAAACCATTTAATCTATTAGGACCGTGTTCTGCTGTTGTGCAATGCATAGAATTGTTGAAGGTTCTTTTATAAAGAACATCAGTGTCAGAACATCGGTTCTTACCTGGCAAAAGAGTTTAACAATCATTAGAGAACCACTGAATATTTAAGTGTCCTACTGGTTTAGGAGGTAAAATATTAAGCAGTTTCTCTCACATTACAGCAGAATATTTGCTTATTCTTCAAGATAAACTAAAGATTTCAGTAACAATATTTCATATTCTTTTCTTAACAAGTCATAAACATGGATGTTGGTTCCCTCTTGAAAAAACAAACATACTTAATAGATGGAAAAGCCAATCAAACAACTTCCAGAGTGTCTTTTTCACCAAAATAGATCTTTAAGACTCCAAGGGCCTGATTTGCCCTTGATATGTCTTGTACAATTTCCCACTCCCTTTATATACAGTAATAAATGAGCAGCATGACTCTAGGTTGTGACGAATAGTTCTGCTCACCATCAAGTATCATATTACATCATCTTTTGGACTATTTCTCATCTTGGCCATTTTGAATGGCAGGATTTTGGCAACTTCTCTTCTACTGAAATACAGAGAAAACACAACAGTGTCTTTCCAAGGGAATTTTTTTCTTCAGTCTTGTCAGATGCCATAACACCTCACGGTGCAAGACAGACAAGTCATGTCAATCTCTCAGTTATTCACTTCTAATCACACAACTTTATCTCGGTTCCCAGACTACAGCTGCCTGAGAAGCCAACACAGTGCTCCTGCTGCTCCTGTTCCCACATGAGCAGAGCAAAACCGGTCCCTTATCTCCACTTAGGACACTGAATATAAGCAAAGTGGGCACATGTTGGAGGAATTTAATTTTTATGTGCTTGCAAACTACTGCAGTAGTTTACCAGTCGCAGTGCTGTATTTTTGATACCTCTTTGTTCCTCATCCCTTGGAACTGTAAAGTTTTCTGAGGTAGTTAAAATGCTTCCTTTTAAGTCTGTACTTTGTACTTGACTACAGTTGAGAATTGTGATCTTACATTGACTAGATAAGAGTACTGCTGCCTCAGTTGAAGTCCAAGATAGGTAGTCTGATAATCCACAAACTCTGAGTAGCAGGGAGCTCTCCGAATTTAATTCCAGAGATCAGTGCATCGAGGCAAAAATGGGCTTATGAATCTCATCAAGGAAATAGTCACAGTTACTGTTGGTTATCAGTGCTACTGCAAGTTTAATTGTTCTCAAGGCGTTCAGAGTTTCTATGTGGATGACTTCTAATTGCTGTTGCATCACAATGAATAAACAGTTCTTGGGCAAAGAACTATGATCCCAGACAGACAGATATTGCTGAATACTGCTCGAAGCAATCTGCATCTATGGAGGGATGTTAATTGTTTCATATTAAACACTACCAATAACCCCTTCTTTGAATCCACGGGCAATAAACAGAGTATTTGAAATAACTGGAGTTTCTTTGCTTGTTTCTTCACCAATCTGTCTACAGGTGTGATGTATTGTCTTTAGCAAATAACCCTGACAGGAGTGGTTAATCAACTTCGCTATTTTTATAAATGAATTTGAGCTTAACTCTGATGTTTGCATGTGAGACCTGTACTTATATTGGTATTAAAGAAAAAATTAGGCTCTGAGAGCCTGGATGTTTTCTGGCTCTGTTTCACTTTTTAACATTTACTGTAAAATTGCATAAAGTTTTCTCTTAGCCATGTGAACTAGAACAATATAAACTAGAAATCAAATAATGTCAAATGCATTATACTTACAATTAACATTTTTTTTGTCAATATCATGGCGGAATGTGAACAATTGATTCAAAATTTGTAAAAAGCAGAAATGAAAGCAAAGAGTTAGGAATTTCTGCTGTGAAACAGTAAAATTAATTCCAAGGAAGTTCTCTTACCGTTTTTTTTTGTCTAGTTGCCTTGTCCAGCTTTTTGATGAAAGAGCCAGTTTGAAAGAAATACAAAATTCAGACTTCCTAAAGAGTATTTTCACAAGCAAGCTCCCTTTCCAGTTGTGACAGTCTTTCAAAATCTCTCTGCATCTGGATATAAACCTGGGATAAAATCCCATTTAGTCTCAAATTTAAATGAATTCACTAAAGTAATTTTAAAAGTAAAACCTGCACTTGAGAATTTAGAATTTTAGAACCTGGTTTTAGCCTTCTTCTGGAAAGGTTTTAATTCAACAATGGATGTGAAGGTCCAGAAAAGAAGTTTTAAATAATTGATGGGTGTGGGACAGGGTGATACCCAAGAGGAAGGCTTCACAGTCTGCTTTGGGAATGAGTCAGTCCAACCAAAGCTAAACAGATGACACAAACTCCACCTCAGTGACTAAGGCTTGGTAAATTCTGCTAGTGTTAAGGTTTCCATTGTAATTATATCTCCTCTTCAAATAAACAATATGATGCTCATTTAAAATAAATTAACCTGTTATTTCATCTAATGCATTTGAAACTGGAGTACTCACTCTCCCCAAGTAAGCAATTGTTGCTTTACTTGAGCAGTCTGTATTTCTCCAGTGATGCCAGAGAGAAAATGTTCTGCCTGAGACATCCTGGCATAGTCTGTACTGCTGAAGTAAAAGAAATGATAACCTAAAGGACAACTCCCTTTTTTTGCACCTGTGAACAATTAAATGTACTGCTGGCTGCAGAGCTATTGCTCCATTCCTCCCAGAGCAGCACTACTTAATGCCTCCTAACAATTACAAAAACAAGTAAGTCAGGATCATCCTGAACTGGATTGTGCTAACACACAGCTGAGGATAAATTTGGCCTTGATGAGTCTCTCTTTACTCAACACTTCATGTTGTTTTATTCAGCCTGTCCCATTTCTTGCTTAATCTCACCTGGGATTATTCTGACTCCTGTGGGCTGACCTGGAGAGAAAAAAAAACCCTATTTTTTGGTGTACTGAATGTCATTTGTGTGTTGTTTATTGGTACTCATTCACATACTCTCTTTCACTAGGACTATTGCCCCAACAAGCTTTCCAAAGGTTTCTGTATTTCTAGCATCCCTACTGTCTATATCCAAGGGCCATTAAATCATTCACTAAAATTTGCTTTTAGCTATGTCTTGCTTCACAAACACCCACTGCAAATGCCCTTTGCTTAAAAGTGCACAGGACCCTTTATATATATCAGAGAACTACAATTCTGCAAATTATTTCTTTAATATTGTACCTTTGTCCAGAAACTGAGAGTCATTTGTCCATAGTTTGAAGCTACTGGTCAGACAACACTGTCAAAACCCTTGAGTTCTGTTCAAACTGGCTTCAACTCCCATTTCCTATTACTGTGATTGAAACATCCTGCACAAGGAAAACACAGCTAAAGCATTAACTATTTCGTGGGAAATGGCAG
The DNA here is from genome assembly GCA_013398275.1 of Promerops cafer. NCBI lineage: Eukaryota > Metazoa > Chordata > Aves > Passeriformes > Nectariniidae > Promerops > Promerops cafer. Next base: position 2,740,365 of record VZSE01005712.1, on the reverse strand, counting down.
CTCAGCTTCACAGAAATTTCCTGCTTTCTATTTATCTGGTTTTGTTGGTGGCTGTGGCTGCGAGTGTGTATGTGTGCATGCACAGACCTAATCTCTGCAATATTTCAGAAATTCTCTCCAATCCTCCTAGTCTGCTCTAAGTGAGCATCTTGTTAAGCCTCTGAAGGGCTCATGTGAGTTGTACTAACCTTGACATGTTACACAGTCTTAGGAAGTGGAAGGCAAAACACAAACTGTCAAAACCATCAAAGGAATATCTCTTTTTATTTTATATAACTTGGAAAATATCAGTGGTAATTAAAAAGAAACTCAATCCTGCTTCCTCCCCTCCCCCCCACCCCCCCCCAAAAAAAAAAACCCTAAACCAAACCAAACAAAAAACAAACCCCAAACAAAAACAACCCTATAAAACGTCTTGAAACAAGCAGGAACTTCTCCTTCTCTCACAAACCCAGAGAAGAAAATTCACCTTCGAAAGTCCTCTTTGTCAGCTTTTCATGGTTACCAGAAATTATAAACCATGGACTGTCTTGCAAACATATATACACACTTCTTTTCACAAAGTCTGATTCAACACTTTGTCATCTGGAAAATCTCCCATTGACTTCAATGCACTTTTACTTAAGCAAGGACTGAGTAAAGACTGCAGAATACAGTCCCTAAGCTTTAAAAATACACTGTGTACCTTTGAGGAGGATAATCTTTCTCTCTTTATACACCCTGTGCCAAGTTGGACCTGGCACTGACAGGATTTTTGCTATTAGCAGACAATAGGGACTAGGTTAAAAATAGTGTAGCCATGAGAAAGCAATGATTCTGATTAAGTAAATTCCATTGAACTCTTTCTAGTAAGCATTATTCAGGTCATGAATGCTAATTTGTCCTGCAGGGGGCTGTGGGTAATTACCCAGAAAAACTATCAGCTTTATTGAGTTGCTACAAAATAGTATTACTGAATGGAATGCTCTGTAAAGGGACACAACCTTGATATGTGCCTGTAGAACTGAACAGTCTTTTTCTGAAGAGATCATAAGCTGGACCAAAATCACAGTAACTTTACTTTGGATTAGGATACATTCTAGGCTACTTTTATGTTTCTCTTAAGTAAAATTAACATGCAAAATTATGCGGCACAGAAGTGCCACTATGACACCTAGAGCAAATTTAGCGTTCTGCATATTTAAAGTTGTGTAGAATCAGAACCATCTTAAAAAAATGAAGCAAATGTGGCACATTGGCTGCATTCCAGCAGTCACATAGAACTGCTGACATTAGTAAAATCTAGATAATTTAGTCCCATATGGGAATCCATACCACAATTATATTGTCCCTGTTCTGACACAGTCCTGATTTTGCACTCCTTTAAACCTAGGTTTTTATAATTTTAATTCCCTCCACCAATAAAGCAATTTGCATTCACAGAGCCTTCTCTGCTAAGTGAGAGTGAAGAAGAAATCTGTTACATGACCTTGGTCTGTTTTGCAGTTGATTACAAGGAAACAAAGTCTTCAGCTAAACTGTTCTCTCATCTGTTTTTAATTGATGTAGAACATTGCACTCCAATCCATAGCAGAGAACTACACAAGTAGCACACCATGGTAGATGACAATTCACTTTCAGTCAAAGAATGCATATGTGGAGCAAATTCTCTTGCATGGAAAGAGATGCAGCACACGCACTGGAAGTTTCCCCAGGTACATACCTGGGAAATACATACACTTGCTGCTCACCTTACTTCCTAAGGAACCACCAAGTGCCCCAACTGAATCTTACAGCTCTTTAAGCACCAGCCTGACTTACTGGGCTCAGTGGTAGCATGCTCAGGGTAGAATCAATCCCTGTGTGTCCTCCAGCCACTGTCTGGGATTTTGGGGCCTCGGGTCAGAACCACTGCCATGATCCTTCTGAAGATGTCCCAAGATGCACTGACTGTTGGTAAAGTGACATGGTACTGCCAGAAGCATTAGAATGGCTAGGTATATACAAAGGAATGGCAAGAATGAAGAGAGGAGTACAAAAAGACATTTTATACAGCTGTACCAGAGTAAATTAAAATAATCTCCTTTTTTTTTGGACTCAGTATAAATTTCCAGTCAAAAAGGACTACACCTGAGCCCTGTCATGCTCATCACTGCAGAGACAGCTGGAGTCCTCAGCTTAAGGATGTGCCAGCAGAGACTGACATTTCCACTCAGGTTCTCTTCTATGACAACTGGGATCTGCTCCATTTTAATTTGATAGATCTATGGTAATTAACACCCATTGATGATATGGCCCTTATCCTAAACATTTAACGGCAAAAATTAGTTCCAAATAAATAGTTCTTCAAAAGAACTCCAGGTAGAAATGACATGAATCAGATTTTATTTGTTATTACTTCTGACATTTTTAGGTACTATGACAGAACAAAAAAAAGCATGTGAAGAATATGATGAAACTAAAATTTAATATAAGGAACATAAAAATTATCCTCATGATTCTTCTTCTGGCAGTGCTGGACACAAAACTTCTTAAAATGTAAGGCTGTGGCAGATATAAGGAGTATTTTTTAAAACTTTCAGTAACAATGAAGAAACCAGCAGCAAAGTTTGCTTATTATTTTAATAAATGATCTGACACTCCATTCTTTTATTTCAATTTCTCTTGTTTTCTCTCACTTTGCACTCTCCAACTACTTTTTTTTTTCCACACAGTCTCCAAATAAATTCATTTCCTTTACTCAACAAAAGATTAACATTCCCACAGAACCAACACTGCTCAGATAGGCTACCATAATTTGTTTGAAGAATTGATTCCATGTTCAAAATATTGGAACAGCAATGTTTGTCATTAAAATAAAATATTGAACATAAGTTTGAGTTGGACATGATATTAATTAGTAGTGTTTTTCAGTGCCTCACTTTCCATAAAAGGCATGATGTTTGAATGAAATATCAAAATGTAACCCTACACTGAAAAAGGCTCACTTTTTTCTAAGTGTTTGAATGTAGCTGTAGAAGTTTGCCGTTCTATATTTTTACATTTGATTTAAAAATAAATGTTATTATTACTTATTTTGGAAGTTTTCCTGCTTTATTTTGGCAAAGAATAAAAAATTGTTTCATCCTCACAACTAATTGTTTTATAAGTGTCCTGAATAAATTCACCAGCAATGAACAAAGACAAAAAAACCCAATTGTGAAGCTAAATTTTTCTAATGTACTAAAGAGGAAATATTTTTTTCATTCTTTTAGCACCTTGACAATAACAGAATTGAAAAACAAAACTCCACCCCAATCTATTGTGATTACTGGCAAATCTCATTTTCAGTGTCAATAAAACCCGTAAGCAATCATGACAATTCTGCTGCTATTGTATTTTTTTTTAAATGCATAAGATCAAAAAAGCACAACCACCCCAGATTTATATTCTTAAAAATATCATATTGTTTCTTCTTGTGATTCTTTCAAGAGAAAATTAACACAATATGTATTAATGAAAAATAGCTGCTATGAGGAGCATGGACAAATATGTTTATAACATTAGTCAGTCCCCCCATTTCCAAAAAGTTTTCCAATAAACTTTTCGCTTACTCCACTCACATGTGAAATATACATTCCCCTGTTTCCAGCTCACAGATAGGTGCTCCTAAATACAATTATCATTGTGTATTTTGTCTTCACAGTAATATTAATTTCCCAAACAAAGATAATACTGACAGAGTACGTAAGATTAATTTTACTGTTAAGTCATTAGTCACTACCTTGTGCTCATTCTAAAAAAAGGCAGGAAGCATTAATCTGAGCATATCACATGGGATTGTTGTTCATCTTAAGGAAAGGTTAAAGGAAGCTTTTTATTTCCATAGGGGCATTAACATAAAGAAAATATAAACACACTTACAGCAACCCCAACAAACTATAAAATCCTGTTTTTTAATTCAGGCTGTGAACAACTGAGAGCCATTTCTCATCATTCCTGAATGTGCTGTGCTGTAGAAAGAGTCTAACAAGGATTAAAAAGGCCATCCTATGCATGCGCTTTGCTAAATCCCTGCATGCCATTCTAGGGTGACTGTACTGTCTGAACAAGTTCTTTCTGTTTGCCTGTAAGAAATAGCTGGCTCAAACAATTCATCTGATCAGTGAGGCTCAGCCAGAGAGTGTGCCAGCCCAACTATATGCAGTCTAATACTCTTTCCATGAATGACAGCTAAAAAAGGACTTTTTTGCTTCAATGGTCCTCCATAGGATGTGGAAATAGGCTCAGCTAGGGAAGGGAGGTAGGGAGGGTAGGAAACCAGAAACAAACATCACTGTTTAAGTCCTACTGGCTACCTGTCTTTTCCTACAGTGCAAGCAGACAGATTTACAGTAAATTAATATGAACTCACCTGTCAAAAACCTCTTTATTCTGCATCTGTTACAAAGCAGTTATCTGAAAAGGGCAGGAGGTCAATGAAATTGCACACTGGCAATAGGACAGTGAAAGAAATGCACTGGGGAGATCCTTGCTTCCTCTTATGAACAGCCATCTCTCATGTGTTCAGCTGTTTTGAAAGATTAACATGTGGAAATGCCAGAGCTGGTCTGCTAAATAAAGCTACCAACACATACCTTGGATAATAATTATTCCACTAAGGCAGAGAGGAGAAAAAGAGGCATTTTACCATTACTATTGCAGAAACTGTAGAAGGACAATAACTTCACACTACAGATACGATAATCATACCGTATACTGGTCCGACTGCATTGAATACATAACAAACCCATGTTAAGTTTACTGAGCACAATCATTATGTTTTACTATGTTCAAGAGACTCAAGTTATTCACATCAAGATCTGAAACTAATTGCAGACTAATTCAGTTTTATATTTCACCTTGCAGAGGTTATGTGAGTAACAGACGAACAAAATAAACAAGGCAATCCTATTTTTGATATGCCAGTTGAAATGAAGACTCACTAAGAGTTTCCCTGTACTCCTCTGGCAGTGAACTCACTGCTTGGCTGGAGAGATACTTATCCACAAAAGTAAAAGTTTTACAAGTCTTCCAACCAACTGGCCTCTAACCTATCTTTCTTTGAAAAGACAGAGTAAGCCTCAGGATTGTGAAGCTTATACACAGAAAGCAGCTTTCAAAGTATTTACAGGCCATGTACAAAGCAGGCAGCTGTAATGCGAATTCCCCATTACTATCCCACTGCATACATTTCTGCTTTCCCACTGGAATCTCTTCTTGGTGACAAATGACTCATTCTTCATGCTTACTCAGTTCTGACCTCACCTGAACACATCATTTGCACCAAATACTCCAAAGCTTTCCTAGTTTTGTGATGTGGTCAAATTTCAGACAGCTCAACTGTCTTCACTTAAAGGAAGGGATGATGTTCCAGAGACCTCAAAGGCAAGATGCTTTATCCAGCAACACATCCTGCCTTTGGTGTAAGAGTATTGTGATTTGCCCATTCTGTGAATTATGCTACATCATGTGTGCCTGTTTTTATAATCTGACAATTGTGCAAGGTGATCTGGATATTTTTTCATGACATTTTTGTGAGTTTTTTTCTTCAGTTATAGAGGATTGGGGGTTTTTTTCAGTCAGTCTAGTGCTGAAATTTCTATTCCAGGTTTCCCATAGATATAAAAGATACACATGTGCATAATAATACTTATTCTTACCCTGTCAGTATCAATAAGGCATACTGTACCTGGCCTTTCCAGACATACAGAGAATAGTAATTACCTAGAAAACATTTGCTAACGAAATTTCCATAGCTTTTTATTACTCTTCCCTTCTATAGTCAGATTGCCATCTCCAGACATGTATGAGACTTACATTTGGGGAAGAGATATTATAGGAGCTCAGGGCTTAAAAGATTTAAGGAAAAAATCATAGCAATCTCTGGATGTGATAGCTGGCAAGAAGGTTCATGTTGTCATTACACAATATCTTAGGACTCCCACAGTTCTCAGGTTGTGGGAGATGAGCTTCCTGTGTGCTATTTCTTGGAAGATCTCATTGCCACTGTTATTAGATGCTTCATTAAAATTAAAGCATCCCACTTTTTTTTTTTTTTTTTTTTTTTTTTTTTTTTTTTGGTGATTGATAGTGCTTAAAGAGCAGAAATCTCAGTTTCTCCATGTGTGTGATCTGCCAGCAATCACACAAGCCCACACTAGCTGCTCTGGTCACTGTAGGAACCTCAGGAGGTTGCTGGGTCCAGATGGCTCAGTTTATCACAGCACACTACTGAGTCTCTTAAAGGAGCTGCAAACCATCTGGGCAGATTTATAGCCAAAAGGAAATATTCTGGATCCTATGGAAACAGGTCTCTTGCATACTGCCCTCGTAGTCTTTGTCATCTACCTGTTCCTCTAACTGAGGCACAGGCAAGAAATGTCACAGGAGGTGCAATTACTGGACCTCCTGAAAATGAAGTGAAATAAATGTCTAAAATTATTCCTCTTCTTATTTCAATGCTTCTGTTTCTATTAATCACTTTTGATGACTGATTAAGGGAGAACATAGCAAATGAACATATGTGGAACTAGCCTCTTTCTCTGTCATGGAGTCCAGAACATTTCTAACTTTGTGAAAGCACAGTAAGCGTAAGTACTTGACATTTTCTTGGGTGTAAGTATACACGTACATCTACTTACAAATCAAAGACAATGAGAATACTAAATTAACATCATCATTTACTGGTTAATTTTTGCAGCCTGTTGGCTACTTCCTCAAAAATTCTAGAGCCTCGACATCTGCATTGTTCTCAAGCATATCCAGAAAGCCTATTGAGACAATCTCGCCTGTGCTAGAATCACAAGCAGCATGGTTTAAATACACATGCAAGTGGCTTCACAATTTTGTAAATCACTTTATCTTTAAACTCTACCTTCTCTTAATTTACACAGCGAGGAAGTATGTGATCAATCATTCCAACATATAATTTTATTCACCATTGTACAAAATGCACAGCACAGGCCCATGTGATCGTGCATGTGAATCCCAGCATTTACACTGCCTAGGGCACATGAACACCAAGGAGCAGTCTAGGCCCAGCTGATGAAGCTGTAGTGCAAAACAACACGTCAGTGCTCAGAAGTCAGAGGTATGACAGCCAACAGTGGTTTATTGGACCAAGGAGTAATTTACTTCTTTAATACATGTCATGTTCTCTCCTATGTTTCCCCTTAAAGAGTGAAATATATAGGTAAGAGATTGCTTCAGTTTTATGTGTTATGTCCCTCCAAAATTAGAGAGTAACAAACTGTCTTTATTAGCCTGTACATTTGGTATAGTGCAATAAATCACTGAAAGTGCAGGTGAGCATCTAGTGGTTTAAAGACTCAAGAAAAACTAAAAGACTTCATGTATCTGCTGAAAGCAATTTTAGAGCTGAAGCACAGCAAGACAAAATACTATACTTCCTAACCCTGCCTAGTCTACTGCTTGTTTCTAGTCATTATTTTTTTGCTTATTGACAGGAAAGCCACACTTTATAAAGCTTAGCTCAGAGCAGGTATTTAAAAGATTTTTTTTAATTCCTCAAGCATAGTAATATGGACCCAAACTATTTTTTGTACCTGCTTTTCTTTCAAAACTGGAATTTGTGGCCTTAATCCAGATCATCAAAGTATTGGTCACAGAGAATTTGTAAAAAAATGCTTGCTTGTTTATGAAGCAAACACGTGTAAGATTGATGAAATTACTAATGCCACAGTGTTAACTTTCTTCTCATAAATATAGTTTAACAGTGCTGACATTGCAATTACAGTCAAATGTTCTGGCTCTTTGCTTATTTGCTCAATCTGTCAGTCCACCATGGGGGGAGACAAATTGTGGTGAGCATTTGACAAAGCACAAAAGAGATATAAGACTATTCTGATTAAATCTTGGTGAAAGATTAAATGACTCTGAATACTTTCCAGACTTTTCAGATATGACATTTTTAACCAATACTACTAAAATATTCTGCTAACCACAGGTTTAAAAATGTTTAGGGTAAAAATAGTGTGTGTAGCTCATGGACTAGTTGGTTGTTGTGTTTCAGAACCAACAGATTAATAGCTGTATTCATATTATGTGTCTCGGTGACGTGAATTGTGTATTTTCCTGGATCAAAATCTGTATGAAGGTCATCCATACTCAGACATCTGACCCCAAATGTATGACTCCTCTGACAAAACTTTCTCAGTGACATCAGAGCAAGAACATCACAGATTTGACTCTAGATTGTGAAGAAAAAAATGTATTAAAAAATTTTCAAATACAGTCACGCATGTAAGAGGACTACAGCTCAGGCAAATTTAGAATATACTAACCCCATACGTCTCAGAGTCAGACAATTATTAAAACACAGAGTTGCAATGTTCGTGACTTTAAATGTGTGGTAATATATCTACAGACTTCAGCTGTGCAGGAGTAGGTCCTTACAGATTTTGGCACATAATCATAGAAACAGATTATGTGAAACATGTGAGCTAAGCCTACTTGTTTACATTCCTACGGGTGATTAAAGGTCTTGACTTCTCAATACAAAAGCATAGAAGAAATGGAAGATAAACTTCTCATGGCTTTTACTGGGAATCCATTTAACTTTGGCATTAAAGTTGCTAAAAATAGTAAGTTGTTTTTTTTTTTTCCTAGCACATATTTTATCTATATACTGGACTATAGAAAAATATTGGTCTACTTGTAGTCAGAATATCAGAAAAAAGCCATGCAAAATTTAATGTTTCTTAATCAAGGAATTGCAAGTGATGACACCAAATGTAGAAGCATTAAGAAAATGGAGTCCCAATTTCTAGATTTATATTCTGCATTTATAATGCAAAACACAAACTTAAATCTGTTCATCTAGAGTGGTTTTATATCAGGTGAGCATTTGGCCCTAAATTCCCATTTTACTAAGACTATTCTTTTTTTTTGTTTGTTTGTTTTTCAGACTGATATTTTTGTAAAAGGCCCAAATAGACAGGTTGGGCCTTTCATTTACAATTGATGAGACATATATTGAAACTGAAACACATAAATGACACATTTCAAAAATCTCTAATAGACGTATGTTTACCTTCTGAGTGAATGAGAGTATTGTATTTGCTTTCTCTTTCATTAGATCTGAAGGCTGAAAAAAGTCTCATATGCTCACAATGAAAACATTTTGATTTATGATTTGCCAGATTTCAGTGATGACTTCTTTCAAAAGGGAGAGGAATCCTCTGTATGAGTTTCACAAAATATTTAGATAGCACAGAACAAAAACAAAACCTACAAAAATGCAATTCTCAAAGTTTACAGAAATAAATTAAATTGAAAAAAAATTTAAAAGCTATTTTGTTAGTATTCTGCTTTTACATGCACCATAGGTACCTACTAAATGATTGGAAATGGTGAGCTGGGAAAAACCTAGAAAATGGAGACCTTTTTGTTGACATTATCCTGGTTAGATAAAATAACAAGTGTCTGCCCCCAAAACTCTTATTGCTTGTAACTCGCTATCCATTCCTTTCAAATTTGCAATATGTGACATTTTTTGTTTAATTTTTATATATGAAAAAAATACACAATTAAATACTTTTCAAATGTGATAAATGAACAGGCAAGTAGTGATTTTTAAGTCCACCTTCCAGCAAATACTTAAAATACATATGAGTTGAGCAGAGCAAGCAATCTCAATCAAAGTCAATGTCTCTGGTAGAGCTGTGTGTAAAATGACAACCTTACAAAAGATCCTGTAAATTTACTGCCCAATCCTGACCTTAATACCTTCTGTGGTAAAACTCCTGCTGACAGCAGTAAGAGCAGAATCAGGCCCCTACAGCTTAGGTTTTTAAGGTTTTCTCCCCCTTCCTTCCCCCTCCTTCTACAACAGCTTGAATTCCTGTATTCTGATTAAGATAGATGGAGTATTTGCATCCTATCCATATTCATAATCCTCCTTTTCAGTGTCAACCCAAAATACCGCATTTGTTGCCCAGGCAGACACATGCAATGTCTTCAGAAGGTTTTGCATAGATGGATAAGGACACATCCCTTTTCAAGCTTTGTAGAATAGGTGGCCACTAGGTGAATTCATGCTGTTAAAGTGCTAAAAGACCAGAACAAAAAAACATGTCTTTTGTGTGTGACAGAAACTGTAATTAATGATTTCTCCCTTTTTTGCTAAAGAGAAAAGGGAGATGAGCTGTTGACAGGCATTTTATTAATGGTTTCTACCATCTTAGTATACATAAAAGGCATTATTGGCTGCAGAGCTAGTTTAAAAGATTTTTGGTTTTTTTCGGAAATGTTGAAGATGTTTCATGGATGAAAAATGAAGGCAATCTGTCCACTGCCACTGAAAGTTTGGGTTTCAATAATAAAATTGAAACTATTGTGACAGTTTCCATTGAATCCTTTAACCATTTGCCTCCTGCTGGCACAATCAATGATGGCATCTGCAGGAACATGGTCACCCTTACCTAGTTTCTCTCTTATTTCAGCAACAAAACCTGTCAATAACATGTCTCATGGCTGCTTTTCTAAGGAGATTTATCAGCCATCTAGGTGATGGCACTTATTTTAGTGACTGTTGCTCTGTTGTTTCATTTGGAACCAATAGGAGATACACATTCAGCCTGGCACACAAGAAATTAGACATGCATTTTCCAGTTTCAACAATGGCAGCTGACTGCCTAATCCAGAGGAGCCCAGAGCAGTGATGATTTAGACTTTGCCTCACAATGAAATTAAAGTGAATGACAATAACACGATGTTACATTACTTTCTTAACTATATTACGTAGAAGAATGTGACAATCCTGCGTGCAATTCTTGAATTTGGTCTCATTTTGAAATATGCCAAGCAAAAATCCTAATTCTGTATAAATGAAAGGCGGCAGCTTGACTGTTCCGATAGCGCTATGCTCATTTACACTGGCTAATGGGCTTCCCATTGCTTATGGACAGACAAGAAAACACCCATTTATCTAGGTTAGTGCTCCTTCTTCAACACTTTGAGAAAATGTTTTGCTTTGCCACTGATTTGTGAACAACTTAATAACTTCTGTGAAGCAACAAGAAAGCAGACATTTACCACACGCGCTCCCAATAATGCAATCAGAAAACACATCGGGGAAGGGATTTACAGCCGTTTGCAAACGCTCTCCAGACAGGAACAACCACGTAGGAAAGGGTTCTCCCTGTATTTTATTGAAGGGCTGCTGATACCTTCATTTTAAGCACAGGACACCTTTGAGACTACTCAGCTCAGCAGCACAACTGACACGGGTGTTAAATATAGCTGTATTGCTAGGTTAATAAAATATCCATCTCTTCTCTAAGCAAATGCACCATTCTTTTAATTCAGTTTTTCAAACTTCATTTCTAAATGTCTTGGAAAAATCTATGTTTTGGGAGGCAGCTGGAAATGCACTATTTGCACACTGATCTATACTAGCAGCCATTCATTTTCTCTGGGAATTTTCATGTAAGCTCCCTTATTGGGAATATGCTAATGGCAACCGCCATGATTACTGATTTTCTTTGAATCATTATTCCTCTGTGGGCAAAGCAATCAGAAAGGGAGAACAGGAGATTTACTTCTTGCTTGTGTGCCTTCTTCAACCATCTGCTCTATCCTGATTCATTTGAATAAGATCTGCAGTTTTAGATTCTTTACTCTGGCATTCTGAAGCATTTTAAAGCTTAAAAGGAGTTAATAGTTATCTATCAGTGTCACAAACGTGGTACTGTGATGCATTCTAAGAGCAAGTTTGCCTTCCAATGGTTTACAGGGCCAGATTAATTTTATTAAAGTAAAAAATTACAATGTTCTTTAACAGCTTCATTATTTCAGACAAGTCTTTTGTGAGCACATTTATTATCTGGAGCATGGAGTATAAAAGCGGAAAGAAAGGGAACTAATTTATAAAGCAAGAACATTTTAAAAATGGAAATTGTTAATCTACTCCACCCCATACATGGAAAAAATAGAGGGCAAAATTGTGATCAATTTAATGAAAAAACAACCTTGTAAAATGCACTGCAGTTTCTTGTACCTGTTATTTAACCTGGGTGAATTTCTGAAGTACATTTACACAAGGTCATTTTGATTTTAACAAAGGTGCTATTTAGCTGCATCAAAATTCAATTAAATTGTTCACTCAAATCAAGTCTTGGCCTCATATAACAACTTTCCCATGCACAGACATAACGATGTGCATGCTTTTATTTTTTTTTTAGTTTGATGACAGTTTTCTGATATAAATATATATTGGTATATCTATACACACACACACACACACACACACATATATACCAGGTTAAAAACCCTAGCACTGCTAATTGCCAAAAGACCATTTTGTACAATGGAAATGGAAAATAAGCAAAAAGACATCATAGCAAGACAGAACTAAGCACAGAGGAATGATAGCAGAGGCAGCATTCAGAGAATTGTACTGAATACTCAAGTGCAGTCTTTTCACAAGCAAGTAACCTTTGAAACATTAAGAAAAATTAGTGTTTGGGAATCAAAAACAGTTTTACTATATTTATTTCAGAAATACTGTTATGATGAACACAAGAAGAGTCTCTCTGATCAGTCCTGTAAGTTATTTCATAATGCCTATTATAAAAGAAGTCCTTCTACAACACTAGAGAGTCTTTAGACTAGCACGCAGTAAACAATGATCATCAAACCACAAGATGACCCATTTTGTTACTTTTGGAACCAGAAACCTAAACTAACGCAGAATTATTAAAACAGAATAGTTTTTCAGTTCCTCTGGTGAGGCCACAGACATTAAAATCTCTGCCCAGCTTTTCAATTTTTTTTTTTAATATCTTTTTTTCTGGCAGCCCCAGTTGGTTAGCATTCTGATTTCTCCTTATCTTTTTAAAAAATAGAAAGGCAATACAAAAGACTGAAATGGCAGTGCCCTCCCAGCTAGAATTAGTTATGGGGAGCCACTTTCTATCAACTAATTTCAGGTCCTTTCAGAGCTCTCAGAGCTGCAACTTGTGTGAAGAAAGAGAAGTTACTTAAGAAAGGGTTTGCCTGTTCTCATTCAAACAAAGTGAACTTAAAAATGCACTTTGTGCTTCCTTTTAATTAGAGATGCAACTAAACGAAACCATAAATTACGGAACTCTCTGTATTTGTGACTCGGTTATCCTAGAGATCAGAAACAAGGACTACACTTTCTTTTGGTTTAAAGATGCATCAATCTTTGAAATTCCTTATCCCATAGCTCACTAGAGGACTGGAAATTCAGACTTATTTTTATGGTGTTTTTCCAATGTCAATGTGTTTCCATGAATTTCAAGGATTGGTCTCAACCTTATTTTTCCTTTGATGTATTGTACTAAGCGAGCAGTTCTGAGAAACATGAATAAAAATGTTTTATCTTAATAATTCATAAGGCAAAATTTTTAACACCAAATTCAAGATAGGCAAGTAGCCAATGAAATAGAGAGAAGAAATCACAGAAACATGAAAATCGTATATCTTTATAACAACACAGGCACTTCAATATTTTGGAGTCCAAGGGTACTACACATTAAAACACATGGTGCATTATTAAGTCCTTTTAACTGAGAAACACTTTGTCTTGTCTTACATTTGTATTTCTCTTTCTTCCTAACGAAACCGTTCTTATTGCTACACCTTTATGCAATGCAGCTTGCTTATTTCATGGTTAAAGCCACTTACCACATGAAGCTCTGGCTCTAAGTACACAGCCTCACAATGCAGTAGGAATATTTTAATCTCCTCCTCAGTGTATCTCTGTGGTCTTAAGCATTTTTAGGTTCTTTTTCTACTACAAAAAAACCCCAGCAACCTGATTACCTATCCAAGCAAGGAGTTCCTGAAAAAACAGAGCATCAAATGCTAACCCCTGTTGAAAAGCTGAGGGGAAAGCAGGGGAGGTAGTATGTTAATTCTTGACAGAGAATTGAAGAATATCTCTGACTGAAAGGTAGAGTAATAACACCAGTTAATAGGTCCAACCGCTCCCATATTAACAGCCAGCAAATCCAGAGCAGGAAGGTCTACCAACTACACTTAACCCTGTTAAAAATACCACATCTTCCCTTCTGCAACAACAGAGTTCAGCCTGGGGTACCTGGGGGGAAATGCAAAATGCTCTGTGTTAGCTCTCCATAGGCTGCCTTACAACAAAGTCTGTTTATAGCAAACTTGCAGCCCTTGTTAAAATACTCAGCTCATGAATACACCATTTGTTGTAGGCACTTTACATAATCCTAATCACAATAATGCTTGAGAGCATCACAATCTTTACAATTATTAACTCGAGCATATGAAACGCCAATGGAAAAGATGAGTCTTATATTTTTTATCCAGTTTTGATGATTCTCTATTGTATAATTTGCCTAAAAGAAACCAAACCAAACCAAATAAACAAAACAAAACAAAAAGGGAGAGAGAGAGAAATTGTGAGACTATGTAGACTGTGTGAGACTAGACCTGAACTGTTAGTGAACCCTGCTGAACCTCAGAATTTCTTGTAAGCAGTAGAAAAGTACTGGCAAAATATTCTCACTACAAATTTTCTCTCTTGAATTAAAGGTAGATGTATGAAGAAGATTTTCCATTGATTAATATCGCAAAAATTACCAAAAAACCAATCCAAACCAAAACCAAAAAACCTGCAAACAAACAAACAAACCAAAACAAAAAACACACCACAAGACACTACAAACTATCTTGAAATCCACAAATGAGACCTAAATAGACTTGCTTTATGAGTATTTCTATAAATATATTTGGATAACATTGAATAATATCCTTATGCACTATTTAAAATGGTATGTATTAGTCTGTATTTTCTAGTGTATTTTTTAACACTCAGATTTTAAGATAACATCGCCATGCATAAACACTGTAATAATTCAATTTCATGTAAGTTTTCTTTTATTGTTGAGTTGGTATATACAGACTATCAAGTCACTAGCATAGCTGCATTTCTGTTTCTTTTCCAAATGCACTGTATTTCTCAACTGTGCCATAAAATAAAATTAAAAAAAATCCTTTCATTTGCATATGATGTTATTTGGAACTGTTAATCTATCATGTAGACACAGTCAAATGCACCTTGTAATTAACACAAACCAAATTCACTGCATTTAGGTAGGATGCTAGCTGATGTACACACAAGACAATTGTTCATACAGCCTGCTCTGGAAGTTGAAAGCCTTTCATTTAATGCATACAACAAACCTAATGTGATTTGTAAAGAGGCAGGTTTTTTAAATAACCTGAAGAATGGAAAGGGGTGGGGGGAGGAAAGAAAAATAAAATTCTTGGCTTACAATGCTTCTAAACAAGTGTTTCCCAGACAACAAGATGTACTTTTTTTTTATTATTATTAAAAATTGATCAACTGGTAACAAAAATAAGACTTAATTCAGAATCTTTTGAATGATTTCATAATTTGGGTCCACTTCCAGATAAGATTAAAATTTCCTCAGGTTGTATTTTTGGGAACTGAAGGAACCAAACTCTGGTCATTTGTCTGATGATGGATAAAGTTTCTGAATGATATATATATATTATCCTCTCAAATAGCCGCTCAGCACCGAGATTTTCTGGTTTATACAGCTGTAAGGGTGTTTCCACTGAATTCATTTGTAGTATCATCACATTTCAAGAAACACGTGCAGTAATTCAGTTAAGTTGGATCAGTGGAAGTTACACCTTTGTGTACGTTACAGGCAGCCACTGCCAGAGAAAGGAACCTCTGACTTTGGGAGTGGCAGTGAGATGTCAGGGTAACCAGCAGCTTGAAAGCACAGGGAACACCAGATTCAGCGTGTGCATTTGTGACAAACACTTCAGTCCAGAAAGAAAAGGCTGAATAGCACAAACTTGGCTTGACTTCTCCCAAAAAGCAAAATCCAGGACAGTGAAGGTAATTACAACTGTCTCTCTCTGCCATGAAAATTTAGCAAGCATCTAGCTATCTCCACAATATTCTTGCAAATCTCTGTGCTGATTAGGCAAAGAAAATCTCACATCATAAACACTGTGGTTAGCTACAGCACAACTTAAATAAGTTTAAACAATAAGGAGCAAATGAGCAGAAACCAAAATGCTGCAGGAAAACACGATTGAATTAATCATCAGCTATCACTCCTACAGATAAATACAGTGATCAATGAGCTTTCATTAATTACTACGGAAATTATTTGTATTTTCTTGAGTCATACACTAGTGTAAAAACAAAGACAAGGAGGAACTTCAACCAAGCTTTGTATGTGAGTTAATTAAGCTTTTGGAGTAATTGTCCTCTCATAAACCTCAATAGATTTCTCTCAGTTCCTTTCTCAGATACTGGATTCCCTAAGGATTTTGATTTCCTTCTCCAGTTCCTAATTACTGTATCCACTCAGGTTCCAGTTACCTTGTTTTCCCTCTGAGTGTTCTACTCCTTTCAGCTCCCTATGCCTTCTCCATAGGATCTAGTTTCCCCATTCAAGCAGATTTACCATGTTATTCTGGGCAGTCATTTAGTGGGAAGTTTTTTGTTTTTTTTTTTTTTGGGGGGGGGGTGTTTTTTTGGTTTTGTTTTGTTTTCTTGGCTTGGTTGGTTTTTGGTTTTGTTTGGGGGTTTTTTGTAGCTTTGTTTTGTTTTGTAGGTACTGATGTAAATCCGTCACTATTACTGGCAGACCAGATTTTGGGGTAAAAATAGAACGCTATTCTCAGCACTGTGCATTAGCTAGTCTTTTTTTTCTTTTTTCTCCCAACATTGTTTCAGCAGTCTTTCTGTGCTAGCTAGTTTATGCTTTGGGGTTACTTTACTGAGAAATAAGCCCATCTGCTTACAAAATTTTAACAACAACATTACTTTAGGTGGAAATGCACAGATCTAAGATCTGCAGACTGCATTCGCATATAAAACTACAGACTAATTTATCTTTCTCCAGAAGGACTTGAATGCTTCTTCCAAAATAAAGACCAGAATCAACAACAAACTAAAAGCACAAAAAAAAAAAAAAAAAAAAAAAAAAAAAAAAAAAAAAAAAAAAAAGAAAAAAGCCACTCTCTAGCTACCCTGCAATTTATTTTCAAGAATGGTACAATTTCTATCATCTTGTCTCAAAAGTCATTGGCTAAGAAAGTTTAACTTTGTATGCAGTATTGCTCAAAATCATCCCAGCATCTTACTGCTTTTGGAATAAAGGAACACCGTACATTTTATGGTACAAAAATCAAAGGTTCCTCTTCCTGCTACTGGTTTTACTCAGCAGCAAAGAGAAAACCTTGCAAGTGTTGTTTACACAGTACTAAATCCTTGTAAAGTCATACTGAAACAAGTCTGCTATCTGACCTAGCCCTTAGGGCTACTTAAACACCTGTGGATTTATAGAGTTCAGATGTCTACAAGGTCTGTGCTGAAGTTCATTTCCAAACCTGTGCCCCATGTGAAGTCCTTTGTTGGCACAATTAAGCCATCACTACTTGTTTCTGGCTTGTAAGGCAATCACATTATGAAACAGAAAGAGTTTAGAATTAAGATAACTTACCCTTATACACAAAGTGTAAATGTACATTACAGCTAGAAGCTCAACATGTAAGTTTTTATTCGCAGAAGCTTAGCTTCACTAAGATCAAAACACAGGAAAAGAGAGGAGTTATCCTCCTCTGAATAATATACATGTATACTGAATTCCCCAGCAGGACCTATACATGTAAAATACATATCAGACCATCAAGTTCAAGTAGAGTATGCTCAGTTCTAAGAAAATAAGCATTTTGGTAGAAAACACGAAAAATTTCTCAACCCACTCTCACAAAATACACTCTCCTGCACTCCAGATACAGTAAAAAAAAGCATAATATAATTCATAAGAGGAATAGGATAGAACATGCTCTAAACTTTTCAATAATTTAGCTAGTTGGAAGGCTTACAGGTTAAATCCTGGTCCCACAGAAATCCATATGGCTGACTTAAAGAGGACCAAGACTACATTGTCTATTGGGTTTAAATGAAGCATACCCTAAGTACTATGAATTGCCAAAAGCCAAAGGTGTTTGCTTTCAATTTAATTATTTCACAATCATCTTACAGTAAAGTTTACAGATAAGGCTGTGCTATTGTTATTCTGTGGCTCAATTGATACCCATTTTCTTTAGATCCTTTATTACTGGATGTATGCTTATCATAAGATAAAAATAATGAGGTCTATATGTTTTGGGTGTGCTTCTTATAACTCTGTCCACCACAAGTGGTAAATGTCAGGTTTTCTATGATGTCTCCCAGGGGTTTCAGAAACACAAACCCTCACTTGGATGGTGCAGAATGGCAGTGACTCTGGGAGCCTGTACTGCCCCAGGACTTGTTGGAGCATTTGGCCCACTTCAGCTGCAATGTGCATTGAAGACTCATGGGTTTATTAAGATTTCACAGTCCTTACTATTTTTCAGAACCCTAGTTCTTAAAATATGAGGTCAGGAAAAGTTTTAAAATACTATCCTAGTACATTCTGAAAGTTAATAAAAATGAAAGCAAATAATTATTAAAGAAATACAGCCTTTTTTTTTCCCCCCCTTCCCCTCTGGTTCTGTAATTTTATGATTTTTAAGCCAATCTCATAATGCATAAATGTGTCACCTTAATTTGCTAATGCTAGGACTGGTAAGATTGCTTCCTGGAGCTCTGAGCAAGTGCATGCTGAGAAAGAGCTTCAGGAAAGCATGCAGTTGGGGATCTTTTTTTTATTTCTTTTTTAACTACTAATCTAGCATCACTACACAAAAGAGAGCAAAAGCAGCAATTGTATTATTGTCATCCCATCTCTCTGTGATGCCTTTAGGCAGGTTTGTGCTGCCAATAAAGAGCAGTGAACAGGGGCTGAGCATCCCTATACCGAAGCGGGCTCTTGCACAGGGGGGACAAAGGACACATTCCTGTTTCTATTCCCTGTTTAGTGGTGCACTAACCTAGGGCACAGCAGCACACACACCTTCTCATCTGAGCTGCTATTGCAGCTGTTTAGAGTTCATGTTTGTACCTTGATGAATTAAGAAGTTACATAAATGCTAAACGCTCTTAAAATGAGACTCACAAAAAAACTCAGAACTCTTGTGAAATGCAAATTCCAAATTAGATCTCTCTTAAAGAGCAGAATAATAAAAACAGCCATCACAATTTACTACTCCTTTCTCTTTTACATTCTTCTCAGTATGACTTTCAGTTAGGTAGGTATGTATAATAAACTACTGCCATGCTTGGCCTCTTGTGGATCTATCCTGTTTACACATTGCTAAATCTTTTTTATTGCTTCTGACAATATGTTGTTTCATACCTTTATATCTGTACTTATATTGGTTATATTGCTGGGCTATCATTGTGGTGGTGAACTACACTGAAAAAAAACCTTATCTGTTTATCAGATAGGGTTTGGCTCACACAAACATTTCCATTACCATAATATTTTTTGCACCATTTATTTAATATACATTTACACACAGATACATTCTTATCCTTTACCAAACATACTAGAACATAGTAATTGCCATCAGTGCTATTAATAGGAAAGAAAAAAATGACACTTCCTGGCAAAAGCAAGAGATGACACAGCCAATGCAAATTACTTATCTCTGTTGTTCCCCATGCTGAGTCCTTGAGGTCTGAGGATGAATTAAGTGCCTAGCAACTAACAGATAGTCCCTGCCACCCTTCTTTTCTTGTCTCTCTTTATGTGGAGAATTCGGCCCTCACCAGGAAATATCTCTTATCCCCAGTTAATAAGAAGATCCTCATTTATCACCAATTGTCAATCCATGCAGATATCTCCATCCAGTCCTACATTAGCCATTCTCAGAAATGCTGACTGCTGTGCTCTACATAGGGAAAGTCAAAATATGTGAAAATTGCAGACAACTCTAATTCACATAACTATTTATACAGCCAAAGGTTATAAAATACCTTTGATGTGACAGCTGCTGGGTAAAACCAAAATGAATATAACTAATCTTCTGTTTGAAATTTTTTGGGAAATTCAGAATTGCCATCCA
Organism: Promerops cafer; assembly: GCA_013398275.1. Taxonomy (NCBI): domain Eukaryota; kingdom Metazoa; phylum Chordata; class Aves; order Passeriformes; family Nectariniidae; genus Promerops; species Promerops cafer. The sequence continues at coordinate 2,720,361 of VZSE01005712.1, read as the reverse complement.
CAGGGTCTTACCAGTGGCAGAAAACCAAGACAATACAGAGGCAAAGAGATGCAGATCAGCCAAGTTCCACGTATTGAATGTGAGATTCATGCACTTGACAGCCTGAAACTCCCTGTAGGTAAACCTTCATCAAATGCATTTTCTAATCAGTGCAGAGGCTTCCCCATGCTCCTGAATGTACAAAATCAGTTTTGTCTGTCACCTGGGGTCATGAAGCAGAAGGCAGAAGCCAGGGGCTCAAAGTAAAAGACCCCTCATCCCATGTCACAGGTGTCTTTCTAGGATATACCTTGGCCCATACCCAACCTCTCAAATGGCAGAGGAGGAGGGTTAATTTGAGAGCCCGGGGTGCCCAAGTCAGGGCTAGTCAGGCTAGTCAGTAACAAGACAAAGGAAATTGCCAAACTGGGATTTGGGGTATTCAGGTGGGAATGTAACAGTCAGAGCTCCATAAAGTCTGTGGAATGGGGAGAGCCCATTTCCTTCACATCTGCTTGGCACATAGCACAAGGAGGCTCCTCGTGGCACTACAGCAAAGTGGTTTCACACTGCTGGATGGGATAGCAGTGTGAGGCCATAGCAGCAGCTGCTGAAGGGTAGAGAGGAAAAATGAAGGGTAATGGGTCTGAATTAAGATGAATGGAGCAGCGGACAATTAGCTAGTTCATCAAAAGAGCAAACAATCATTAAGAGAAGCCTTTCACAATGTAAAACCATTTGTAACAGGGTTGCAGTAAAGAGGACACACCAATTCTTCAAGACTGCAATTGAGCTTAATCTTATTCCTAACAGGGCTGATTCTCAAAAACTCAGAGAAATAATCAGTTATTTCCTGCCTTCAGTGGAAATGGAGCACTAGATCTTTGATTAAACTTCATTCCTAATATTTGGTTTGCTGGGAAAAAAAATGTTCTTCTAAATTATTAGAGTACTTTGATGGAACAATTTGTTTCTTCTGTTTGAAATATTTCCTACTGCAATAAACTGCTGAATGTAAATGCTAAAATACAGATTTTCAGAGCCACAGAGATATTTTTAGGTTTTCAAATATTAAGACAAAATGGCATCATTTTGTATCTAAATCTGAATTTTAATGAGAAGCTCTATTGGTAATCACAGAACATCTATATTTATAGAAAAATGGAATATCATAAATACAGGATTGTGCCACTATCTACATATGTTGCCTCTCTCCATACACACAGAAATCAGAGTTTAATTTCTACAGCAATGGAAATATGGCAATTTACACCAGAACTATTAGTCAGAATGCAAAAAATAGATCTAAGCCAATGTGTTGGCTCAGTTTTTACAAGTTGGATCAAGCTAAATTTTTCTCATGTATGCTTTCATTTCTGCCTCACTGAAGAGAGGCACAATTCTGTGCTCACTCCATAAGGCCTTTATAGAAGGTTCTCAGACTTTTAATGCTGTTTATTGTGGTGTTGCAGTACTTATGACCTAGGTCTCAAACAGAATTAAAATGTACAGCAGCAAACCAGAAAAGCCAAATACAAAGAAACTGATAGAAATTTTGTTAATATAAGTTTTATTTCTAGAGGTTAATAAAAATACTGAAAGAAAAGAAAAAGACTAGCAAGCATGATTTTTGATTCCTACTCTATAGCAAAAAGAAATATTATTTTTAACTGTGAGCTTGAAAAGTTCCCCTAAAAAAACATGCAATAGCTGCTCTCTTGAGATGGAATTTCTCTAATTTGGTTAAGTGTACAACTAAGTTCTGTATATGGGGTACATATTCAGAAGAAAAAAGCTTTATATAGTTTGAAAATGTTGAAAATAGAAAAGTTGATGCATAAAAATTCTTAGTCCCTTTTCTTAATGCTGTACGCATTTTATCAGACACTTTAAAGGGCAGAAAATGTATCCATTAAGCAGTATTCTTTCAGATCTTAGCAGTGTGAACGTACACAAATAAACACATAAGAGGAGAGTATAATGGACACATCTAAAATGTTGAAAGCTGTCTTTCTCAGCATATTTCTACAAGCATAAGTATTTTGAGATAAATACATACCATTGTTCATTAGCTTTATTTCATAAGTAATATAACAATTGGATAGGCAGAAAAAAGCCCATGTAATAAACTACTGGTACATGTTATTGCATGAGCAATAGAGCAGAATGTGAAACCAATAAAAAGGAAATGTCTTTTTCTCCAAAACATGTGTTACAGAAAACGTAAAAAAAACCCCCGAACTTGCAAAAACCTGACTCCTCCTTCTCCAAACATATATATACATAAAGTCCATATTTTTGCCATTTTTCTAAATTGAAGCTTGAAGGGGTTTTGTTTTCTTTTAAACTTTAGTGACTGTGGGAAAAAAATTATACACTGCACAGGGTATTCTTTTAGGTGCATATTTTCTAGCATTGTTATTAATAATAATAATAATACAAAAAAGTGTAGCAGATCAAACCAGAAGGAGCCTTGAATATATTTGCTGGGAATTGCCTCAGGCTAAACACCAGGGACATGAAACAAACTGTTCTTATCACCTTTTTCCAAACACAGCGATTTAAATTTACAATGAAAGTGCCAGCACCAGCTGCACTTTAAGAAAGCACCACATGTCTTGATGAGCTCCAAGAAAATGGAAAAAAGCCCAGTTCAAGTTGGAGGTGTCATCTTCCTCTAGTCAGCTGGGTGACACAAAGCTGAAAGCGATGAAGTGCTAATTAGAGGTTGATGAACAGAATCTCAGAGTGGAAACTTGTCGAAATAGCCTCTACTGAATCATAGCCTTATGAGTCTGCCCTTATCTCCCCGTACAAAGCACTGACAGAACCAGAAAAAGGCAGTGTGAATCTAAATATCTATATAGCTAGGTTACATGTTTTATCTCTTACCATATGTCCATTTTATCTTGGGAGTTATTTAAAAATTACCTTATTTTTCAGAATGCAGATATGACTTTTCCCTAGTTAGTTCCCTTAGAATGTCTAGACTGTATTGCAGAAGGAGCAATCAGACTTTTTTTTTTTTTTAAAAAAAAGCCTTTTATAACTAATTAGATAAGGGAAAAAAGTCTTCCAATGCTAAATGATAATGAGCAAATAGCTATTTCTTAATCAGAGATAGGAATAAAACCACATGAAAGAAAAAACGAACAAATGAACTTAAATTCAAATAAAGATCATGCTTAGAAGACGTGTGAGTTTAAAATTGTTCTTCACTAAAAGCAAAGGTGGAGGGAGAGGCTTTAGCTGGCAGGAGAGTTTGGTGCCTTTTTGTTCTTTTTATATCATATTAATGTTGAATTGACAGCATTTTTGGTGAGTATCTAGTTCTAATGGAACCGAACGCAGAAATGTTTAGCAGTGCTGACAGGCAAGTACAGGCAGGGCGGTTTCTCTCCTGGCAGCAGCAGGAGCTGCTGCTCACACAGCAACAGCAGATGCTCCAAGCTGGGCTGGCAGGACACTGGAAGCTAACACTGGTTTGCACAATTGTGTCTCTCTTGCTCTTCCCTCCACCCCACAGAACCCCATTTCCTCCACGTTATCCACCCATCCTAACTGTGCTGTCCTCACTGATCCAGCGCAGCCCTCCAGGTCCCGCAGCAGCAAAGCCAGTGGGACACAAATACGCGCTGAATGTTAAACGCAGATTCAAAGGTTCTGTTTGATTCTGGATGCCAAATCCAATTAATAAGAATGAAAATCTGAAGGTAGAGAGGAGGGTTGAAACCTTTCCCACACTGATGCAGCAGCAGGACACTGCAGCAATAACTACTCGGTGCATGCGTGCACTATGCTGGAGACACACCTATTTGGGTCACCAGTTTGGCACCAGAATATCTTACCTGGAACTTTGTAGAAGCTTTTTTCAAATTAGACTGCATTGATACCCAGGAACTAGCTGACTTTATGGAAAACTCCTGTTTTGTATTAATATCAGGATTTTTCTTAACTATGCATAGTAAAATGGTCACTTTGTGAACATTAAGTAGTTTGTGAGACAAAATACCATCAGGACTAAATTTCATCAATTTTGAAACATCTTTCAGCACATATGCTAACAAGTCCAGCAAAACTAGACTACACAGAGTGGAAGCATTCACAAAAGCCCAACCCCTGTGCTCTAAATTATATTCTTGGGAGGCATTATGCATTTCTGTGCAATGTGTGCTAGCTAATATGACAGAGTTTTTAACATAATCTGATTGTACTAAGATATAAAATACCAAAGTTACAGACCTTTGCTGATATCAACAGAGAAGGAAAAGATGACAAAATCCTCAGTTTAGTCTTAACACAAAAAACACAGCCTTTGCCCTGAAAAGCGCATAATTTAAGAATAAAAATCCAGGGCTATGATCATTTCATGTAAACAGGGTGTGCTATACAAAATCATACTTTAAACATTTAATACCTTGTGAGAACACACTCACATCTGTAATTTCAGTCAGTGTTTTTACTGTTAGCCTATTGCTTCAGAAACCTAGTTCAGATTAATTGTTGTCTCAAAAAAAAAAAAAAGAATCCATGCTCTTTTGAAAATGACAACTCCCATTAAACCAGCTCTCCAAAATAATGATGTTCATCTGATTTTTCTCTCTTTGATTAGGCTTGTATAATTCTGTATTATCTTGGTAGCTTTGATGCCAAACAAGATTAAATTGTCATGTACAGTATATTAAATTTATAATCTGAATAAAAAAAATCACTTGTAAAGCACTCCATCAGTATCTAGACATAGCTACTAAATTTACATAATTTACACCACTGACATGCCATTATTTCCTAATTATTTATGGCCAATTATCAATTGCTGGTCAATGCTTGGAATCAGTCACTATAATTATTTCCCTATGGCCTCTTGTTTAGATGCAACAGAGACAGTTTTATCAACATAGACATTTCCCCTGCAAAGTGATAATATTTTTTGCTGGGATTTTAATTCAGCAGTATTAAGAAATGTTACTACAACAAACCATACTCTAACGTTTCTATTACAAACTTAGAGCAGCATTTTGTGCAAAACACTTAACAGAGGATTCTTCAGAAAAAAACACTAAAAAATGTCAAACCAAACAAAAAACAAAACAAAAAACCCCCCACAGCAAAACTGATATAGTGGGAGAATCTTATTAACAGTAATGTGATCTTATTGTCTATCCGGTTGTCTTTTAATTTGTTTTTTTTTATTTAGCACATTTTCATCTTTTTCCTTTTGTATTTTGTTAAAATGGATGAAATAATAGCTGATTTCTGCCCTCATATCTAGATTTCACTTCTACGCAAATCAGACGTAAAGCATGCAAACAAAAATCTGCATTTGAATTCCTAATGATTCCTCCTATTGTCTCATTGCTGCTACAACCTGTCAATCACTGCTGAAAAGTGCTAATCACTCCCAGAAATCCCAGTCTCACAGACAAAAGTACCAGTCACCACAAAAATAATACCAATTGGTCATGGGTGGAAGGCAAATCTCACTGGGGATCTAAGTGCACAATAGAGTTTATTAAGTCCATTTTGCTATAGTCTAGCTCTGCTAGTAGCATCCGACGGTTTCAGACTTTAATTTCAAAGTCAACTAAAATCCACTAAAGTAACTTATATTCATTAGCTAGGCTTTAACTGAACTGCTGTGAAATCTCTTGGCTGCAAGGGCTTTTAGTAGAAGTGGCAGCTTTCATTTTCAATTTAAGGAAAATAGATCTAGTTGGATGTTAGGTACTTCTTTTTTAATCAGTTTGATTTTTACAGGCACTTAGTTCTTTCCAAAGTTGTTTCTTTAACTAATTGTATACATCTTTGGCTAATACTGCACATGAAAGCATGCCTTGCAGTTAATACTCTGTACCTGATCAATTCCTCTCTGTTACAACATTCAACTTTAGTAGAAAGGAGTAAGAATGAATATACACAATGCATTATGAAGAACTATTGCCTCAGGTTACAGAAACTGCATTTTCTGTCAGAAAGGGGAAGGTCGCTAATGCAGTAGTCTTGACATCTAAACTGCTGTATCCTAAAATCCACTTTTTTTTAAGTCTCAGTGCAGATTGCACTGTTTGCATTTAAAACTATAAACACAGACTGTTTTCCTGTTACATCAACTAAATACTGAAGTATGTTTGATCTTAATAAACTATAATTAAGCAATATACAGCAATTACCTTTTAAAAATCCCTATAGTGATTATTACCTCTGGAGTTGACTAGAGGAGACTAAGAATGTGAATATTTGAGTTCTGTTGGTTATATGCATTCTACTCCCTTTTTCTGCAAGAAGCAAAAAATTTTAAATGGGCAAAACTTCTTCAATGAGTAAGGTTCATCTGGCTTCAGGCAGAGACTACCACAATCATTAACTTTTACCAAAGTGAGTTACATTTATCAATTTTATTGCAGTGGAAGGACTACCCCTGAAAAAAGGATAATATTTACATTAAAACAGGTTTGCAGAGAGGCATAATTTGTATATGGCTTTGGGCAATGTGTGCCTGCCTGCTTGGGACAGGTGGATTTCAGTAGTTGCAGCATGCAATTGTGAGCACTTCTTGCGTCAAGAGGAACCCACAGCTCCCAGCCTTAGAGTGCTTCCACGGCACACTCAGTGCCCACAGTGCTGGCAAAGTAACTTTTTAAGCTCAAGATACAACACAGGAAGACCTTTTTTTGTTTTTTTCTTTTAAAACAGTGTTTGCAGTTTAGGTGATTCTTTCTTACAGTTAGAATAAATAGTAAGCCTCAGCACAAAAGCAGGGCCTACAAAACAGTATATAACTCCAAAACACAGGTTCATTAATATAATTCTCTCATGATTACAGTGTCTATTATTTTGAATTTCTGATTTTGATGTAAATAATAATGCAATTCAAGTGACTGCACACATGGTGATCCAGGAAGGAAAGCAAGCCTGCACTTCAGCTATACTCACGTTGTGATACAAGCCACTCTAGGCACATTAATTCAGAAGTACATTAATCCACAGTGCCACCTAGCCACCTGTGTATATTTCGTTTAAATGTGACAAAAAGAAAAGCCTTCTAAACTGTAAAAACTGTTAACCCTCTCCCCTTCCCCTCCCCTCCAGTTACAGGATGTAGATGGAGTAGAATAATAATAAAAAAAATAGTCCAACGTGTTTATAGCAACTGTTACTGACCTAAAGGAAACCTGCAAATCTTTGCTACAGCTCTGTGTTACACTGTTATTACTTCAAACAACATAAACTGGGATATTAGCTTCACTGAATTAAAATGAAGCATTCTATAAACACCTGCTTTGTTGCAGGAACTTGTTTCACTGAAACACTGAACCTCTTCCCTTCTCTTTTTCCCTTCTTTTCATCTCTAACCATGGAACTAAATTAGATTTTACATTATGTTTATGTTGCAAGAATATTTTAAAGCTTCAGCAAGTATCTAATTTATTTTAGGTCTTATTATTGTAAAAATAATAAAGTCAGGCTAGTAGATATTAAAACACATCCTCTAAATATACATCTAATAGATATTCTCAACCAGTAATATTCCCACAGCAATTTTAACACACACCATGAGTACACCAAACCTCTTTGACAGAAGCAAATGCACCATGTAGTTCCCAGCTCAAAGTGTGAAAGAAATGAGTTGCTTTTAAAACTTTTTCCTCCTTTGACAGAAACTACACAATATTCCCTGACTACCAAATACAATTTGCATAGTAAAGGAAAGATAGTAGGGGAATTTCAATGTCCGGAACAGCTATGCAAAGGAAAGCCTCAGGCCAGTGTCTGCCTCACCTAGGGAAGCGAGGAACTTTTCCCTCCATGGCATCTGAACCTCTTTCTGGCAGGACAGAGTTTTGTTGGCCATTAACCTACACAGCACAATTGAGAGGGTAACACAGCACATCGAAGGTACGCTCAGGAGCCCTCCCAAACACACTGGGTTTCAGCAGACAAGCCAAACTTTTCCTGCGCAGGCAAGCTGACCCAAGAACTGTCCTCCTCTTAACTCTTTCCAGCTCCCAGGCCTTCACATTTTGCCTGGTCAACCAGAGTAAAGGAGGGCCAGTAGGCCAGTCTACTCAGAAAGTTATTCTAAATATTACCCTGAATGCATTTATTTAGACCTCTGCACAATGATGGCACAGAGAGAAAGCCTAGGGCATATGAAAAGAGAAGAAAAAGTGGAAAAGAAGTCTTTAAAGTATGTTTTTCCACTTCTATACTGAGAATTTTTCACCCTTGTTCAGTTTCCTATGAGTGGAACCAGTGATCCAGTCATGCTTTTTGCCCCTTTTAAAGAAAGTAAGCTGATTTAAAAAAAAAAAAAAAGACACATAAAGGACGTTCTTAGTTTATCATAAAAAAGTAAAGAGCCCTGAAGAGCAAGCTACAAAAAAAAAAAAAACAGAGACTGGTGTTCCTGACACAGAATAAAATAAATAATTCTTACTTCACAGTTTTCTTGTGTGTAAAATGTCCAGTTTTGAGTCTCCACCCTTGATACCAGACCTAGGCTGGTTCCAGGGGACTGCAGACACTGTTTCTTCCAGGTCTGGGGTTTTAAATTTATTTAATTATTTGTTTATTTATTTTTAAATACTCTTAATATCCTATTCCGAGGATTCTTTTGTTAACCTTTTCCTTTCATAGCACACAGTATATAGGGAAATATATGCTTATTCTCCTCTCCTTAGTTGCTTTCTGAACCTTCACTAACAAATTTTTCCTGACAGTATAAATCAGAAGTAATAAATCAAAATATACTGAATACATTGACAAGAATAAAAAGAATGAAAAATTGGAGAGATTTAACTAGTGAGAATCAAAGGACAAATGCAAGAGGACTTAAAAAAACCCAAAACAAATCATGATTTGAAGGCAACCCTTCAGCCCCATCTACCTCACTCTATCTGGCTGTCTACCACAGGCTTAGTCAATTTAGGCCATGGGCTATTTCAAAAGATTCTGCTTGGGTTTGGTGAAAATAAAAAAAATTAAAATTCAGGGTTTCTTTTAAAACCTAATCTCACCCTTCCCAGTGGAGTGCCTGTCCTTTCTATATAACTTCAATACTGGTTATTTCGTATCAAAGTAAATGTAGTGGGCAGGAGGATGACTGACACCTGATCCAAGACAATGGGGAAGGACCCAGTGCCCGGCAGCCCTGTGCTTTGACAGGCTTTTTCTCCTGGTGACTGTTAGCCATTGTTTGATAACTACAGACTTCCCTTCCCACAGACCTTTCTGAACTCTGCTGTCTTTGAACGGCACAAGGAATGAGAAGGAAAGTATTTACCAGCCAGTAATTACAAGCCACCCCTCATGTAAAGGTAAACGGTAATGAGGAATGTGCAAAGAATAGCTAGCACTGTCAAAAGAGAAAAAAAAAAAAAAAAAAAAAGAAAAAGCTTGTAAAACGTAAAGCCATACAAATGCCTTATAGACTTATCCGCAGTAACTGTATCAATTAACCATGCTAAAAGCCCTAACTCAGATGGGCACTGCACACAGCATGTCTGCCAGTGTTTTATTATCAAGTCCATTATGATGAGTTCTTGTCCTAGACAAAAGGAGAACAGAAAAAGAATTCAGGCTGACAAATTAGACTTGAAATCAGTTTCATTTACATAACGACTGGAAGTTCATTAATAACAGAGTTTTAATTATTCATGCTCTTGTTTCACTAGATACAGCAGTTTTCCCCCTGCTGTGCTGGATGTCTGGATTAGGTAAAATGAACCATAGCAAACTGATAGACTGCCCAGATTTCTTAAGTTCTTTGCTGCTTTCAAGGAGAGCACTTGGGGTGGAAGAGTAGGAGAGGACAGGGGGATGGGAAGAAAGCCTTTCCCTCAACTAATGTTATAACATGCTAGTGAAGGAGATATTTAAAATCTGCTTTGGGTATAAACTTTGATTTGATGGAAACTCAGTCTCAAAATTCAAGCCATAAGAAACAGATGTCAAATGCTGTGTTGATTTGCCAAATTCTAGTTCTTTATTTAGATCAGTAAAATCAATGCTAGAAGTTTGTGTTAGGATATCTGGTGTGAGCAGAGAGTGTTTCTAGAGAATAACATTTTAGTCTCTCACAAAGAGTTGTTTAACTTCTACGCTAAATTCATGGCAATTTTGTAACTTCAGTTTTCTCATATTTCTTCTGTGGGCTTTTGTTTTGTATGCATTTTCCTTTTGGTTAGTTTCATTTTTAATTATAAAGTGGAAGAAGGTCAGAAGATAATATATTTTCTATAGAAAAAATCTAATTACTAGGATCTTTGTAAAAAAATTAATCAAAATGCAACAATGAATGGACCGCTTTATCTTATAAGGATAAGTTTTTCCCATCACAGCATCTAACAAGTAACTCCCATTGACTTCAACATACCCTGCAGGGAAAGAATAGGATCTGTGGATTTTACATGACTATTTGCTATTCAGTGAAACCTGAGGGCCCTACTCGCCCGCTGCAGGATGCATGTAATACCCATTGAAATCAATGGGAATTACCCTTATGTCCTGCAGCACAACCAGGCCTCACAGCTACATGTCGTGAACTATGAACACTGGCAGGTGGACAAAGTGAGGGACAGATTTGAAGAATGGTGCTTACTAAAAGATCTAAGTTATACTTTGAGATTCTTCCTTTTTCTCGTAGCCTGTAACTAAGGCATGAGAACACGGGTCTTTTCTTTCAAAACGTGAAATTTTCTGAAAACAAAGCAATTAATGGAATTTTAAAAAAAAAAAGTGTAGAAATTAAAGCTAATGGGTGATCTCTTAAGCTTTTACTGTTCAGTGCTTCCTTTTTGCTGGAGGAACCAGTAGCTTCCTTTTTGCCCACTGTCTCTCCATCCTTGAATGCTTAATAATATAGCTAGAAAAAAAAAAAAGATGGAAAAAATCTTAAGAGGACAGAACAGTAGAGATTCGATAGACACCTGAACCATGTTTGCTCTGGTACTCTGTTACTGGTCTTCTGTTGCTACTGGGGGGTAAGGAGTAGAGGTGTTTACTTTTGAATTTGAGTACAAGCATACAGCCACCAAATTTTTGTCAATATGTTGCATCTTCCAATTCTGTTTATTGGTAGGTAGTGTACATGTCCATACTAAATATCATGTCTATAATAAATGTCATTGAATGCTCACAAAGGGATTTCATTTTTTTTTAATGGAAGCCAATTCTAAACTAAGAGGAAAAACACGAAGTTGGAAGCCAGTAAATTTAGACTACATTCCAGCTGTATCACTTTCCTTCATCGCATAGCCTACCCTGGGCTAAACCATAAATCCCTCAGTCATTCTATGGCTAAGGAGTGTATTCATATATAATCATTCACAGGAATTGTTCTGCAGGGCTAGACAAAAATCTACGAGTTACTGTTCACCCCTGCAAATAAGCTGCGCTTAGACGGGCCTCATATTTTCTGTTCCTCTCCCTGGAAATAAGGAGACAGCATTTCCTTGACTGATTGGTTTACTCCATGAATACATTCCTCAGTCAGGTTAGTGATGAACACAGTAAAAATCTGAAATGAAAAGAGCTGCTAGATTCCTGTTTGAGAAGATTTGGTTGATGTGAACAATTTCTTCTCAGTCTGAGAATGACAACAGGAACATAATAAAGGCATGAGAGGTGTATGGATGCATTAACCGTGTAATGTGTTTTTGATTGGACTTTATGAGAATAATGTGAGTTTCTTACAGCCAGCTCCAAATTTAGGTTGTTCATAAAGAAACTAGTGCTAACCTGACAGACTTGATAGGGTCTAGTGGAAAAAGAGGTCTGCTTACCACAGAGGTCAAAAGGGAGCAAGGTTATTCCAGCCAGCTCTATGAACACATTTCATTTTTATTCTCACCAAGTTCCCAGATATATGATGTCTCTCACATTCCTGTGGGAGATCCTATGTTTCTAACCGTTCTTCTAATCTTTTAGGAAACATACCAGGCAGCTCCCACTGCACAGATGGCATGCAGTGTCTGACTGAACCAGCAGACTTGGTGCTGTCTCAATGCCTTTTATTGGCAAGAACTGATTGAGTAGCCCTGATTGATACTCTTAGTAGTAGCTGGACAATCTGCCTTGCTATGTTTAATCCACAGACCATGTGGCTGTTGGAAGACACTTTTTTTAACAGCTTTTTAACAATTTACAAGGGCAGCTTTTTTGAGAAATTATCTCTCCTGGTTTTAACATGTTGCTGTCTCTACATATTCTTTGTCTATCACTGGATTTTCTAAAAAAAACCCTTCCCCGTAACTCAGTGTGGTTTATTTTCAGTTGTTTTCAAGTTTTAGAATATAAAAAGTGCAAAATCCTGGAAAAATCTTAGTGAAAAAGTGTCACTTAGTGAAAAAATACAGTCACGAAAAAATATGGACACACATATCACCTCCTTGTCATTGACAAACCACATTGCTGAAAAACCTAATGAGATAGAAGCTTTAAGCAACACATTAAGGCAAATTAAACAGACTGAAGGATTCTCAGATTGTTGTTCTGGCCCACATTTTCAGATATTCTAGATCCAAACCTAGCCAAGACTTGACTGTCTAAGACTGCAAGCTTACAAACAGAGCCCTTAATTTTTACATAAAAAATTAAAGATTAAAATTACCTTTGTTTGATCACTTCTTTTTGAAAGAAGTGACCTACAGCACACATTTTTGAACTTGTCAAACCTAATAACTGTCTTTGATTCATCAGAAACTCAATGCCATTTGGCCCACTGCACAGTATGTAATGCTGTGAACATACATTTTTTTCCACAGCTAGAAGAATTATGTACTGCTTCTTCCTTAAGGAGGATAGTTAGGTGAAGGGGAAGAGACAAAAGAGAGCCATTTTTCAGATCTAACCCTTATTATCTCCATTTAGCATGTTATACCTGTTCTCATCAGGTAATTTCCAGTTATTCACAAGTTTCCCTTTAGCCTTAATAAGGAAATCTTCAAGTCAGGTTAGCGCAGAAGATTAAGACTGTATTAAGATGAAGTCTGAAATGTTCTGCTACCAATTAGCAGTCTAGTATTTCTGTAAGCTTTGAATTTTTGATGCGATCAATGACACCAAGTGGAGCCATCTTCTGTGGAGTGGTTATTAAAGATATAAAAATCAATACAAAGATGATACTTGGAAATCTATATCACAAGATAATGAATCGCCATGAGAGCCAGCTAAGAAGGAATGTCAGCAAACCAAACAGAAGGTTTGTGCATAACAAATTATTTGATGCCAGTAGAGTTTAAGCTAAATTTTGCATGAGCCAGAAGTCTTCAGGCAACACTTATGATACATTTGCATGGCAAGGTTTTAATGAGATGAAGACACAAGACCAACCATGCACAGGGCTTTTTGTGCATTAAAGAGAGACGGAGGGACAGAGAGATGATTGAGACATATGGGATATAGACAATAATGCTATAATTTGACTTTAATGACAAAACAGCATCAAAAACTTTTTCTGTCAGTAATCCTTATTCAATTTCTTTTAAATGAAACACTATTTGCCTGCACTTTAAGTGCTGATTGTTATTGGAGTTGTGTGTTGGAGCTTCACAGGATACTCCAAATTTAATTTGAACTAGGGATTGATTTGGTTGGCTTCAAAGCCAGGTTTTCCTTTCCAAAATTGAACTAGTGCATGACTTTGCAAGTTCATTTGGGTTTACTGCCTGACACAATTGTATAAGACTTTACAGCATTTAGGGCACGATTTGCCCTGCTGATCTCTTGCTCACTCACATGTCCAAACCCACACACAGAACTATTAAAACAAATAGTCTTGCTACCCCTCCTGCATTTCCCTGGGAAATGCATTCCTCACTAAAAGCTAAAGATTCAAGAGACTCAGACAGTTCAAATTAATATTATAAAAAAAAATCATCACCTTAAACTTGTAATATATCAAATAAAAGGTTTTGAGAGCATTTTACTATCATTAGTTTTCCTAGAATTTTTCCAAAATATGAGAACAGCATGTTCTTATTACTCATTTTACTGAAGTATGTAAAAAAAAAAAAAAGAACTAACATTAAGATATGACAAGGTCTTAGGTAATTTGATCTTCTTTAGTTGTGGGACATTTGCCTGCTAATTGCCTCTCCTGTCTATTTAAACTGTGAGGTCTTTGTGATACAGCTGCATTACTATGACTGAGTCTAAATCAGGGTCTCTGAACACTAATGGAATTCAAATAACTGATATTAATAAAAATCAGATAATAGCATCCCATAGGAAGTCTAGAAGATCCAGAATGACAACAGGTCCCCTAATGCATCTTAATCTGCTGTAGCTACAAAGCCAATCATACCCTAAAATTTATACAGCTTTACTCCATTTTTTTTTCCGTACAAACCACATATATTCCTTTTGTAAACGCCATATTCCCTTTCAAGCGGTATTTGCTCTTATTCAGTAGGATTAGGGCACTTTGAACACACCTATTGCGGTCCAGCAAATCCTCTGCTTCCTTGTTTTTCCTAGGCACACATAGCTTTCATATTTGCAGGCAGTAAGTAGGAAGTGCTTGCAGATAATCATAATCTCAGCACACAATCACTGCTTATTGTGCTTTTAACAGGACACTATATGCAAGCCCATCATTCTTTGTTAATCAGTAACTGTCTGTTGTTTGACAGCCACTAGATTTTTATTTAACTTTTTAGTGCGCAATTTCTCACCTTCTCTATTTCAAAACCTCTTCTCTATTTCAAATAAAAAGACTAAAAGGCAACAGCAGCTCAGATCCTCACCAGGGTAATATGCATACCTCTAAAGGTTGCATCCACTGAGGATCAGTCCTTTGTCCTGCAAGAAAGAATAACACTGAAACATTACAGCAACTCTACTGCTGCCTGCTAGAGGCAGCTGGCAAGTTAGTGAATCAGCCATCCAGTTGTATAGCAAAGCTACTTCAAAACTAAACAGACAAATAAAGAGCAGCCATGACATTTTTCGTGCAGTTTTCACCAGCCATAGCAGTTTTGACTTAATTTGTTTCCCTGCCTCTTTGCATCTTGAGTCTTTGAAGGCAAATGAACCAGTCGGTGTCATAAAACAAGGAGAACTAGAACAGCCTTCAGTAATAACAAAAACTAACGGAAAAAGCAGATCTTTTGCAGGCAACATTTCACATGGCTCAAAACGTCTTTGCCGCAGTTTAAATTCTGCAGCCTTGCGATTGTTCTGACACCTCTTTATTGTTCCTTTTAAGTGCAAATGCCTAGGTAGCATCACTATAAATGAAACAGTAGTGTTCACAGATTGCATTCAACGGCTGTTAGAGCTTCCTCTCCTTCATGTGCACAATTTGCATCTATTACAGACTCAGGAATATCACTTCTGCTGCTTCTCAGTGGCCTAAGAAGGGCACAAGAGCCCCGCCACTAAAGAACGGCGGTGAGGCTGATCTTTAAAGCCCTTCCTAGAGGCAGCCCCTCTCTGGTGCTGACTGAAGGGTGGGAGGAGGGGAAGAGGCTGGTACTGAAGGACAGCACTATGATGTGCTATGCAAGTTCTCTGAATGATCCTGCCTCACGATACCCACCACAAAATTTAAGGTGTTTAACAAGAATTGCTAATAAAGGTGCAGAGCCCTAGTCCAAGCTCAGGCATTCAGGGCCTCCTGAACATGGCTCTGAGGGGTTTTGTACAGTGATTTGTGTAGTAGTCTGTCTCTGGGGTGCAAAAAAGAGGTGGGCGAATACATTTTGTACCTGTGAAATTCACTTTTCCTTCACAGCACAACAGGGAAAAAGAGCATATAGAGAACAACCTCTCTTAATTCTCTAATATCAGTAATGTGCTGAGACTCTTTCAACAAAATTAACCAGTAGGGCCTCAGCTAAAACCCTGTCTGGAAGCTGGGCAGTGTTTTCATGCAAAGTAAGACGTCATGCAGGAGGTGCTGTGTGTTTCCTTTCAGGTTGCTCAAACCAGAAGAGGACAACCACTCTTAATAAATCAAACATACAAAGTGCAGAAGCTGCCTATTTTTTATTTCTGAGAAAATAATATTTTGATGATTTGACTGCTCTTCTTGGATACATAAAGAAAGCTTTGCAGATGAGATTCAGAGCCTTTGTCTCTTTCAGGGAAATGTTTGCAATAATTGACAGGAGTGGCACATTCCAGAAATGAAAATACTAAAAATGTGAGTTGTTCAGGGAAGAAACTTATGCTGTTTATGTTTAGTACTTGAGTAGACCTAATTTAGGACCTTTAGGTGTGTTACCAATTATAACCAGGCTAGAGGTGATTGCATACTCGATGTGGTTTCATTACTGTTATTATAACCGTATAGTTATTATCTCACAAGTCCAACATTTCAACAGAGTCACACTACAGCATGTGATGCCATTGATGTTCAGGTAGTACACACAATTATTTGTCCTTTCTGTCATGAGACTCCACTATTGCAATATTCACATCAAACGAAAGAAAAAATCCTACTTTTATTATTACTGTTATTTTTCTTTGTTGTGTCTCTCAGGAATCAGAAGATAAGCCAAAGCCAGGAGATGGGAATTCATTTTACTAGGCCACCCTGCTGATCAACTAAAACAATAAGTTACCATATGCTTTATCTCTGTGACAATGCAACGGGATTATATTATTTTATCTTGTTTTACTAGCAAGGCATATTTGTGTACAGCCTCTCCATGGAGCACACAAGAACCAAGACTGGAAATTTGAAAAAAGGCGATAGGTGTATGGAAATACATTTTCTTCAGCTCTGATCAATAGAATGAAAATCTGAAGAATCACTGACAACATCTTTCATAGTCTCAAGATAGAGAACATATCTCACTTACAGAATTGAACTATTACAAACACAGTTGGAGTCTGCATTATCTGTCCTTTGGATCCCAATCATGGGCTTAAAATCTTTGTCTTTGTCACAGTTTTTTTTCATTTTAAAGAAAAGAATTAGGTAAAATCTCTTCAATGACCATAAGAATTTATAAGCAAATACTCCATTTGCATGTCCACCTTCTATAGAATACAAAGTAAACCTCTCTTCAAACACATAATGGATACATTTTCCTGAAGACTTGTTTCAAGATACTTGTTTCATATAATGTTTTGTTCAATAGTTTAAAAGATGAGATTTTGCCAAATAACCTACAACAAAATCAGTGCTAGGGAAAGCCCTAGCCTGACTCTCCACCTTTCTATTTTAAAATGATATTTTTCTATTACTGCCTTAAACACCTTGCAGCATGACTTCAGTGTCCCCCTATAGTATGCCATCAAGTGTGGTGCTATTATTCTCCTATAAATTCAAACCAGAGACACAGAAGAGCAAATCACAATGCCTCAACCTTCTACATCAGTCAGTGGCTATACAGAATACAGATTTTCATCCACTCTAAACATTCTAGCAATTCATTTCAGCTACATCTATCTAGCACAAAATTAATTTATATAACATACTTTGATCCTCCAAATAAACTTATACAAAGGCAGGCTTCCTTCTAGTAAGAGAACAGAAAAGTCCTTAAGATGAAGTTACAGCACAATGGTGTTTTTATTCAAAGGAAAGCAAGTAGTATTGTAACTTACATGAAGCTACAAAGCTCAGAAATTCTGCAAGACCTACATTTGCCATTAAACTAGCTGCCTCTGCCCAATGACTTAGAGACTGTCCATCATTACTAGAAAAGAGAAGCTAGGTACAGATATCACAGATGATGTAAAACAAACACAGTATATGTTTATGCAAATAGATGAATTTCATGGTTTTGTATTCCTCTGCATTTCCCACTAAAACTAGATTTGAAATAAGGTAATTAAATTAGACCACTGGTAGAACTGCAGGAGAAATTAGCTCAACCAGACAGAAAAATCCCAACAGCATCACTGATTATTGGTTGCACCCTTCCAGACTTTGCCTTCCAGAGAGGCAGATACAGAATAAACAGATGCAAGCAGGAAGATAACCACTTGGCAAAACCTGGATGCAAGAGCACAGGAGCCAGGTAAGTACACTCATCCAAGTAGGAGGGGGAGCACTGAAAATGGTTCATCAGAAATGACTACAAGGCTTTTCAGCCCCATATGCACCTTTTCAGCCCCTTGACACCAAACGCCACCGGGCTCTCTCTCTAATGCAGCATTTTTAAAAAGCTTGTCACCGTGGCTGCACAGGCAGTGCCAGGAGTTACCGCACTCACTTCCTCATGCTTCCCACCACCTGGTGCTGGCAAAGATCCCTTCAGCTAGCAAGGCACTGGGACTTTGTTTTTTCTTGTGGCTCTATTGTAAAGGGTACAGTGTGGATCCTTGTCTCCTTAGGTATAATTAAGTGCTTAAGTGGCAGCATGTCATGCTGCAGTTTTGGGATCTGAGCCTGGGTCCTGAGCTAGCCTGAAAGCTCAGAGGGCAGACAGGCAGCACTGCATTGAATAACTGGTGAAAATCGCCAAAGATAACATTAATTCAGGGGATAAATGCACATGAAAAATTTAGAGGGGCCTCCCTTCAACTCAACTTGATCAGCAGTGCTTTAAGGAAAGGATGAAAGGAAAGAGCAAGGAAGAAGCCATCAAATTATGTTTGTCACAGTAGCACCTCCAATCATTTATATATCTCTTACCCAAAATTCGGTTTCATTCTGCCCAGCTTCAGATAAGGTGGTGTCACTGGAGTACTGTCATCTGAAAAAAAAGTACAAAATATTTGTGGATTTAAGATACAAACTTTACAAGCATTAAAAAAGTAAAACATGATACATTTAATCGCACCCCTCATCAGAAATGAATCCATATTTATCTAGCAGAAAAGCAAAGGACAGAATGAATCCAGAAGGTCAGTTTGGTGGCTGAGAGCAGGTGAAAAACTGATGAATCTTATGTAGCAGTGGAGTAATAAAAAAACAAACAAACAAAAAAATCCCAACCAAAACACCAAGCCCAAACCAATTAATTCCTAATCCTCAATGATTATTTATTTGAAGAGAGCATTTTTACCAACTGCCTGTATTGATCATTAAAATAAAGGAAGGCTTCCACCACCATTAAAACTAAATTTCTTTCTCATCCAGACAGAAAGTAGTTGCCTTTGGAGACTGAACAAAGACAGGTCTGAATTCCTCCCTTACACTCTATTCTTCCCCAAGCATGGATCCAGAGAGAGAGACAAAGGGGTTATTTTGATTTGCACACCACTGCTTCCTTTCATGCTTTTTTTTCCTTGAAGTGGCATGTGCTCCTTTAAAAGGAGCAGACTCCCAGCTTGCCATGGGACCCCATTGTTTTCTATCTGTGATTGAAAGAAATCTCCTGAAATATGTTTGGTTTCTCTTAAATTTCAAAGTGATGGCCAGTACTCAGCTGCAAATGGTTTCAAACTGATCTTAGCCACTGCAGATTAAAACTCCCTCATCACTTGCTGTGAAACAAAACACAGTTAAAACCCTCTCATCATCATCTGGGAAATTCTGGTCAAGCTTTACTTTCAGCTACCCTCATTCAAATCTGGAGAGACATTTTTTGGAAATCAACACGGAGAATGTTAGACTTCCAGGTAAAGCAAACAAGTTCCCACCGGATTTAGCAAAGTTACTTCAGGATTTGGCGTTATGGCTAAACATGTATTTCCACAAACTGAGCTGAGAGCAGTGTCCCCATGCCTACATAATCTTTGCATCCACCTCCCTCTCTTACTTTCTCCTCTGCTCACTCCTGATATTCAGTAAGAACTCCAGACTTATTTCTTTGCCAAATTAAGCAGACAAGTGTTTCATTACTTTTTTTTTAAACTTGTTTATCTTATCTCTGGCTCTCTCTGAAATAAGTGATTTGCATGTGTCTTGAAGCCAAGAAATATCTTCTAGTCTTTCATACATTTCTGATCTGAACAAAAATATTTTACTGGGAGAAATGATTATGTAATGGTTATGGGGGAGGAGAGTGTGAAACTGGAGTTACAAATAACTGAGTATTCAAGGAATTCTCCAGCCTAAATTGGCTATAGAAATTTGGTTTTAAGCTGAGATAGAAGACATTTAATATTATCAAAGGAAACAAAATTAACATCAGCTTCACAACAAAAAACGAAACCTATAAATAAAAGCTTATTTTGAAATTGATACCCAGAGTAGTAAAGGAGGAACTAAATCAAGATCACCGCTAAGACAGAGGAGCTCTGTTCTTGTATCAGTTTTGATCACTGTGCAGCCTCAACTAAGAAACTTCTTTAGTATCTAATGAATCAAATTCAGATAGTGATACCATCTTTAAAGAGCTTTGACATCTTCAATCCTAAGTTTTATTACTATGGCACGCCTGGGTCTGTGGCATAGTTTTTGCAAGAAAAAGCTGGTAGTTTCAAGCAGAGAAGCAGCATATGTTCAGTTTAAAATTCAAATGTATTTATAACTGAACGCTAATGGCAATGTCATTTATTCATTTAACAATTTTGCAATAGGCCATATGAGGCAAGCCATTTTTAAATGCAATGATTGGTACTGTACAGAGAAAGAGGAGTTAAAAAATAGCTGAGATTCATCAGAAGTTGCAGTGTACCATAAGGTGGTGAATGCTGCCCTCTGGCTCAGGTTGGCAATGGTCACTTATTTAGAAATGTTCTGTTTTCAAAGTGTGGGGAAGAAAGGAGAGGTTGAGGTTCAACAGTTTTCCTTAATACTTTGGTCTGCAATTATTAAAAGTCTACAAGCTTGAAACAATACAATGTTAGAAAAAAATTTCCTCAAGGGTTAAAGCTTGTAATTATTTTAAAATTATGTTTTTCAAGTATCTCCAACACAGCAAAAGAGCTGCTTTCTTTTATCATCTGTCTTGAATGGGCCATATAAAAGAATCTTACCAGCCCGTGGAGGACAGTTTCTTTAACAGAGATTTTTTGTAATTATTCAAGAATAGATATAATTTATTTCAATGTGTTATTTTAAAGTTTTAGGCAAGACTTAATAACAAAGGAAAAGCACAGTACTCTTTATCTGTTCATATAGTGAAGGAAAGCTTAGCCCATTTCACTAAAAGATAGTGTGATTGAGATGTGTATGTCTGCAGCTTAACCATAACAGCTTTAGAATTTGCTAAAGATTATGCTTGCATTTTTCTGCTGTAGATACACCATTGCTTTTCTAAAAATGATGTGTGAACAGATGTTTAAGTAATAGAAGACAATGATTTTATTGTGCTCCTTCTAGAAAATGGGGACCATTTTTCCCTTTAAAAGTTACACCTTCCCTTTTACTACCTCACAACTTTAGTTACTTGGAAAAAAGGGGAAATATCTCTCACTTATCAAAGTGGGAAACAATTTGTATTACAGAAGGTAGATGTAAGACACTTCTCCATTGCCATACTAAGTGTGCCCACCCCACAAGAGGCCCAGAGCAACCTGTCTTGCTGGTTGGTCTCTTGCCTGGCAGGTTGATCCTCAGCAAAGGAAGGTTAGACCTGATGTCCTTCTGAGTGCAAGGCTCAGTTTTGTTTTCCTACATCCTCCTGCCTAAAATTCAGTGCTTGAGGAAGTGTTTGAGGAAGCATGGAATAGAATAAAGGGTTACAGGCAATATGCAGGTCCCCTTCAACATCGTATTCTACGATTCTATGAGACCCAGCCCCATTGATAACTTAAATTTTAGCTTCCAGATTTTCCAGATTTTGTACTGCATTAGTGTATAACTCAGCTTCATATAAAGTGTTAGCAAGTTCTCTTCACAGTTTGGTTGGACAAAACAATCTTTTTCCAGCCCGAGAACCAAGGATACCATTGCAGCTTCAGGCCCAAAAAGTGTAAACACCAGCGAATTGAGGAGCTCAATCTGGGAGGATGTGACTTCATAACCTGAAGCTGTAATTGGAAAATGAACTCCAATATGTAAATGGACCAAAACTTATAAAAGTGTGAAAACATGTGACCCGTTGTCCCCCTTGGGTGTAGCCTCGGCCAGACTCCTGTACTGCCCAAGGTGTATCCTTTGAAGGCCTTTTTAATAAAAACCTACTTTATTCCTTTAACACTGTCTAGCCTCTGTTATAGGTAGCCTCTCAAGGCATCACCATGACTAAGTCCTAAAGCTTATCTTTCTACAATATGAGCTAGAAGAGAGACTGGATGCCTTTCTCTTAAGATGATAAAATGCAGTATTCTGAATACGAGACAGTATTTCTCCTGGGAATATTTAATTTTGGTACTCTTCTATACCTAACGAGAAAATTTTGTTTTGTCTTGAGGGAGAAATTTCAGCATAGCTTTGGGAACAACCATCTCAGAATAAAATTGCAAACAGAAAGAAGTTGATGGAGCTTTTTCTACACTCATAGTACACATTGGCATAAAGGTAATTAAAAAACCCCAAACCAAACAACTTTAGCATATTAAAAGAAAAGGGAACCCTAAGCAAACTTTCAAAGGAAGGATTTTTAGAAGTTATGAATGTAATACATGCATTCAAAAGACCCAGGGGAATCAGGTAAGGAGAGCAAAATACACTGGGAAATCTCATAATGTGCTCTTATCTGCACTTAACAGTGAAATTTACGCTCACAGAATGAGTTTTAAGAAATTTTTTTTTCTATAAAAATGAGCAAAAACAAGGCAACTTGCAAATCTTCTGGCTCAGGTTTTTATTTCTGAGAAAGGCAAATGTGACACTAATTCCATATCCCTGCAAATGAGGAGACCTAGAAAAGCTTTTAACATGGAAGATACCTCCTTTGCTTATTTATTCAGCAGGGGATATGTAGAATCAAGTGGAAATTACTGAAAGTGAATCTGAGTCTTTCAGCAATAGAATTAGGTGGGAAAATTAGTTTCCATGTCTTTAGCCACTACCATGGCTTCTGAGATGGAAAGAACCTGTTTTGAGAAACATCACGTAACTAAAACTGATGGGAAGATAGAAAATCTTTTTTTTCAGGTTTTGAAATTTGTTGCCCTGCTTTGAGCACATAAAAAGCCTTTCAAAGATCTGCAGAAACAAAATAATATTAAAGCAGTTGTTTTGATACTCGGTGTAGCCTGCTGGGTATGCTCTATTCTGAGGAGTTTTCACACTGAATTTGGCAGAACATAAAGCTGAGCCTAGGACATAAATTTCCCAGGCCAGGGCCATAGCCCACAGAACATAACAGTCTTTAGAGTTTGATGACAATGCTTTGGATTTTATGAAGGCATGTTTGGCCTATATTGCATGTGACAGAGAAGTCACTAGTTCAAGATTTTCTCAGTGATGTAGACAAGAATTCAAGTGATTGGTATTGCCATGGCAGGAGGTCTGGTATTTTGGAGATGCTGTGACCTTGAAAAGATCCCTGTGCACATGGTGTGAGTTGGCCAAAGTGCTTAATGGTGTCCTAGGCAAATGCAACGGGCTTTGGGAACTATCTTCTTGTTTTTTCTCTGCAACAGCATCTATTCTCTTATTTGCATCTCCCCAGATTCTGAGAAAAGATATCAGTGGCAAAGAGGGGATAGAGAAAAGCTGGGAACTTGACAGGGAGCTTGTGACAACACAAGGTCAACAGAGTTGAACGTCCTAATATCGGGAGCTAAATGTGAAAGTGTTGCTGAGCCTGCAGAGTTCACATCTTGTGTTAGGTCTGGCTGAGATGGCTAGCACAGCCCTCGCAGCGCTGTGCTTTGCTCTGGTAGCTAGAAGATTGTTGACAGCACACCAGTGTTCCGGCCACTCCCGAGCAGCGCTGGCACAGCGTCGGAGCTGTCTCTCCACCTCAGCAGCAGGCTGCGCAATCTTGGCAGGGGACACAGCTAGGACAACCGGCCTAAACTGACCAAAGGGATGTTCCACACCATATGACACTGGTCTTATATATAAGCTCAGATATAAAAGCTAAGAAAAGGAGGAGGAAGGAGGGTCATTTGTTATTTCTATTTGCCTTCCAGAGCAACCACTACCTGTACTGAAGACCTGCTTTCTGAGAATGCCTGGACGTCACTTGCTGGTAGGAAGTAAGAAATAAAATCTTTGGGTTTTTTTGCTGCTTGTGCATGCTTTTGCTTTAGTAAACTGCCTTATCTCAACCTATGAGCTGTTTTCTGTCTTATTTTCTGTCCCCTATCCAGTTAAGAAGCAGGAGTGATAGAGTGGCTCAGTGGGCATTTAACCAAGTTCAACACACTACATATCTGAAGCCAGCACAGCATAATTTTCTTCTCTGATGGTACGGACAAAATTCAGTCTTTGGGGAGCTTCCACATCTGTATAAAGACATCCTTGTTCTTCCTGTAAGGACAGAGTCACTGAGCTTGACAACAGAAGCAAAAGAAGATATGGAAGACCCTCTGCAAAGCACATGTTTCTCATGCTGCTCCCAACAGCCTTGGTGTTTCCCTGGCCTTTTTTCTCTATGGAGATCCCAGACAGATGAGTAAACAATGGGATTACTGTATTTATACAGACACTTCCAGAGCTGAAATATAAAGAAAATGAAGGAAAAAATTTTTACACTTCCCACACATTTATACTCCAGCTAGAGAGTCTCTGGTCTTTTAAGTCCACCCATATATTTTTTAAACAGTACATTGCTAGAAAATCCTTATTTGTATTAATTTACTTCATGAAGTAAGACAAAGGAATAACTAATTCTCAAGGAAGAGTGATGGTAAGTCACGTTGCCTTGAGAGTTGGTGCCTTTTCTCACTGATGTTACATTCCAGAGACATGAGTGCACAAATACCACACAGTTGCGATTTTCGAAAGGATATGAGTGGCAAGGACCTCAGAAAGGACTTCTTCCAACCAATTAATCAGAAGGCATTCCAATATATTTTTCCATTTACCTGAATAAGAAGCTATGTTACACAGCATAAAATCCAAACCTCTAGCTTCCCTGATGAAAGTGGGAGGACTTGTGCTGGCCACAGTTAACACAGAAGGTACAAAGTGAAAAAGATATGCTACGTAAAAAATCTGCTTCTTTCTTGGTGAGTTTGGAAACTGCAGATCTCTCTCATCACTTGTGAATCTTTTCAAAAAGGTTCTAGCAGCTCCTTTGCTCAGAGTGACTATATCTAAGTGACTTAGCTTCTAACATCACTCATTTAATTTATATCAGAGCAGAACAAGCCACCACTAGAAAACTTCTGGCAAATGGCAGAAGGCAGAAGGCATATTTCATTGCAAGGAAGCAGTCAGGATGCTCATGAAGTTTATGGGGGTAATTGTTTCACCTCCAGCTTTCAAAATGAACTCTTCTTTCATTCATTTTAAGTATCTTCTTATTTCCTGAGTGATTTTTGCCATAGGAATTTGAACACATTCTCAAATTAAAAAATTTGAAATAGAAAATCAGACTGTAAGATAAAGAATAATACCTCTGCTATTAAATATCACTAAAAGTTACAATTAATATGAATTTTAATATACAAGTCAGCTTCCACACAAAAAATCCAAAAACCTGATATAAAAGATCTCTGAAACAGCTGGGTAACTTGAATCTGATATAAGCTTTATCCAGAAAGATGCTTTAAAGATATAAGCTTTATCTTCAGAAAGATGTGATGCACATCTTATAGCTAAAGACACGGATTTAATTTTCAAGCCATGGAGAAGAGAGAACACATATGGAGAATTCCTCATTACTGTGTCAAGGGAAACTGAGAACATTTGCTTAGACTCCCAATAGGGGTACAAAGACGTTGAAATTTAGAGGTTAGTAATAGTTATTGTAGTGCTTTTATGAGTTTTTATTTTTATTTTCAAAACATGCATACCCAAAGTAAAAGAGTTCAAGACTTTAAGCGAGGTTCAAGTGTATGCTTTGAAATGGGAATAATATGGGAGTAGATGACATTTACACCATCTAAATTAAAAGGAATTTAAATGAGTTTATATCTAAAGTGAAATAAGCTAATGTAAATCTGAAATTATTTATGCATCAATGTCTGGACAAAAGAATGCAGTAAAAACTAGCTTGTTAACGAACACTATGGACTTGAAAGGAAACACCAAGGTCTGTTCGAGAAAGAGGAAAGAATGGAGAAACATTCCCTGTTTACTGTGACATTACATCTGCAGTGCCCCAGGAACACTAGGTTGAAAATGAAGAACTAGCTCTTTCCAACAAGATGCTAAATGCTGACTGACAGCTAACTGAGTTGAGCGAAAAATTAAAGGAGAATCACATTAAGTATAATAATATAAATTAAGGGTAGTTTTCACACTTGTAATATCCATTTTAACCATTATCTTCGGATCAGTATCTAATTAATACTTCTGGACTAGGCCTTGTACGTTGGTAATAATACCTTTCGTATCATTTTCATTTGAATTCTTGTTAATGTTTTCTTTGTCTGGGTTCTCTGCCTTAATGCAAATTAACTTTGCTTTTATGTAATGCCCCTGGCAGAGTTTTTGAGACTCATGGCACAGAGTCACATTTCACTAATCCACGGCAAATGTGGAAAACTGCTGAAAGGACAGTAGCATTTTGGGTTTGGTGGTTTGGTTTTTGGTTCATTTTTGTGGTGTTTTTTTTTTTGTTTGTCTTTTGGGTTTTTTTTTCTTGTGGTGGTGGAGGGACACAAATGACACAGAGAGGATGTGTGTTGGACTGGGTTAATTTTGTGTCAAGTCATCCTGCCAGGATTATATGATCTTTAGATTTGATATCACTAAAACAGGGATGGGACTTTTGGGATCAGCCAGCAGTTAGACTGAATTAGGTATAATGTGAAACTGCACCGTGAGAAGGGAAAAGTCACTTCTGGGCATTTTAGAGAGCTGTGAAATGCTCTACCAGCTTAAGAGAGAGGAATGAGGCTACAGGCCTGTCAGAAGAAAAGAATTTAAAGTGAGGTTGTGTCTGAGGGGAAGGCAAACCCAGTCAGTGCAGACACAGAGTTTGATCCACAGCTCTCTGAAGTCAAATGTTTTAGTTTACGTCAATGGCCTTTGATTAGGCCCAGAGAGAGCTGTAAGATCCAAGGGCTGCCAGGCTTGGTTACAGTCATCAATACTATAAATCCCTGAGAGAGTTTCCTTACTAAACTCTAGGCCTTTTTGCTGCAGGACGCTAACTAAGGGCATGATCCTGAGCAAACTCAGTCCCATCGGCTCCAAAGGCCATAAATTCTTTTGACCATCTCGCAGCACAGATTCTCCGGTTTGCTGTAACTGCTTAATACAAGCACCAGAAAGGACAAGAGAAGAAGAGACAGTTTCTGGCAAAGAGAAGCTGTTTCCATTGCCAGAACTGGAGGCTTCTCTGAGAGCAGGGTGAGCTACGAAGGCCCAGCCTGCTGTGAGCTGGTCCCAGGGGCTCATCCATAGGCACAGCCGGAGTTTGCCCAGGAGCTTTCCCTGTGCAAAGGGGAAGCCTGAGGGAAGCCTTCAGGTCCATTTTGTACCACGGAGCCCAGCAAGTGGCCCACTAACTTTAACAGTCTTTACTAGCTTGTTTCATTTTTATAGCATCTTGGGAAAAAAATCTGATTTTTCTAGTTATTAAACCTTTCTGAACTGAGACAAGCTCACGTGGAAATCAGTTCTCTTAGAAAACAAAAGCTATAAGCCTCTTTGCTGCAAGAGCTGATCATAATGTTGTTCTATACTTGGGAAATCCTTATCTGCAGATCAACCTTGAAGCTCACCGTCTTACTTCCTCAAAGCCCAATTTACATTACTCGGTTGTTTGCAGTTTTTGTTTTGTTAGTTTTGTTGGTTTTTTTAAAATAAATTTCAAAAAGAAATATTTGCAGGATAAGCAGAAAATAAATCAACAACAACAGAAAACCAGCAACTTGATTCTTTCTTCCTGCTTCTGCAAAAAAACCCATAAAAGCTCAATTGTCCTCTCAGGACTCCTTGTAAGTCTTAACAAAAGTCTCTAAAAAGCAACTAAATGAAAGACCAGGGAGTTAGCAGCAGGGCAGATCTATCATAGACAAATCAGACAAAACCCGCTTTCCTTCTGACCATTTCTAGGCTTAGTTCTGATCTCCTTACTCATGCTGGGTAATAATTCACACCATAACTAGCCCCACCGGAGCTGCTAAAATCACTTGGAGTAAGCCATAAGCCTGTTTGACAAATATCAGTCTGATACACTAAGGCTAAAAATCCTAAAAGCTAATTCAAATATTATTTTTGTAATTACATGGCTTTAAAAATTATTCTTTGTTTTTGTTACTATGGTGTGTTATCTTCCAAATAAAGACAGAAAGTTTGTAATTTTCTTTTTTGTTTGTTTGTTTTTCGTCTTAATATAGAATCCAGCTAGAAAAATAATATTTTGTCTAACCTAGAAAATGCAATGAATATATAAAAATATATGAAGAACATGCACCTTTTTGACAGAGATATTAAACCAGGAAAACCTGAGGCCAAGTCTACAGTACAAACTTCTGTCTGAAAAGTACATTAGTCAGCAATGTAATAGGACACGATCTCAGCCATTAACCCAGTGAGCCTACCCAGTGATTAGCCTGACTCAAAGGCCTTACTTATTTACTGCGTCTTCGTGTTGCTTTGCTCACCCATGTGTACGTGCCAGTGACTCTGCTGAGAGGGAGACTTGCTGTGCTGCTGCAGAAGTGCGCACTGTAGAGATTTCTCCCACCTTTGTAAATTGATCTCTTCTCTGTGTCTTTCTCAGTAAGCCCTTGGAGAGTTTATCCATGTTTCTAATCACATGAAAGGGAGCCGCTGGAAAGTGTCAAAAGACTACTGACAATCAAGCACATTTTCCTGAGTTTCAGCCTAGCAAGGCTGGACACCAGCACCAGCAGAAGCACTCCAAAAGCTAATCAGGATCGTTAGGAAGGCTATTCTGTTCTTGCTTAAAATACTGAATTCCTGCTAGTGAGTTCAGCGTGGAGACTGAAGCCTCGGGAAGTCCCGGAGGTGCCAGCAGCGCTGTTCAATGAATGCCATTGCACAACACACCCCAGTGGTCTGGCCAAACTCCTCCTCCAGCAGGAAGCCTGGCAACAAGGCACTCAACCAGTTGAACAAAAACTACAAGCTTTGCACCATGCGAGCTATTTGCCAACAACCAGTAGCCCGCAGGCTGGATACTGTTACCTAGTTATTAACGAATGCTGCTGATTAACCTTTTCAAAGCACTTTGTCCACCACACCTACTGGTGGGAACCTGCAGTGATAATGCACAGGGGAAGCTGCTGACATCAGACTGACACTGGGGGTAGTGAAAAGGCACCCCAAGAAGTGACAAGGACTTTAAGAGTTGGATATAACTCTTAAAGGACAGTTCTTCCAGAGACATTTGGGAAGAACAGGGTGGGGAGGATAAGCTTTTTGACAGCTTTCTAAAAGTAATTGGAGAAAAAATTTCACCATAATTTACACTATATCTTAGGCTGTTGTGCTTGATTGAGATCAAATTAAAGTTTTGTTCAGAAAGCTTCTTATTATGTCCCAGAATTAAATTTGGCAGAGATCGTGACACCCTCCCCCAGCTATTCTCACCCACATTTCAAGCCCAAAATTCTTGAAAGTAATGTACTGCTGAAACATAGATGATGGCATCTAAAGCACTCAAAATGATGTGACAAGTTCCAAAGAATCTGGGGACTGTAAAGCTCTGGCAAAAAAAAAAAAAAAAGTACTTTTGTATCTATATTTCTTTTAATTTTTAATTTATTTTGTTGTTGTTGTTGTTGGTCATACCACCTAAGCATTCTGAACCTTAGTATTCTTTAGAATATACCAAATAAATAAGAAGTCAAGACTCTGGGAAAGGGTCATGAAATAATATGAATCTAGGGCAAGAACATCAAGAAATACAAGATTTTGAAATATAACAAAGTTTGCACTAAGATACTGAAAGCTGACAATTAAAACAAAAGCATGGGGAATAAGCAAATACAAAGAAGCTGTCTAAATCTTAATCATGAATAGCAAAGAAGGAGGCAAAACAAACAAATTCTGAAAGAAAAGTACCAGAAGGACAAATATGAAAAAGAAAAGAATGCACAAAAAGCATTATTAGAAGGAGGAAAAAAAGCTCAAATTCAATAACATATGTAAGAAAAAACCCAGGCTCACTTTGCCACAATAAGACTGCTTATGCATACCTTTACTGGGGTTTCTGCAGAATATTTTTGAAATTGTTTTCTCAATTTAACAGAACTATTACTCTTTAAGCTAAAAGCATAGTAAAAGAAAAATATATTTCTTGCCTAGATCTTTGCTATGGCTGAGATTTCACATGACAATTGAGGCAGTTTGACAGCTTGCCACTGTTGACTGGGGAAGCTGCCTCACCCCCCTGCTTTGTTCCCAGCCATGTGGTCTTACTCCTACCCTTGCACTGAAATTGGCACTTGCTGACACCCCAGTAAAACATACTCCACTACCTTAATTAAAAACAATATATTTTTTCTTCTGCAGATATTTTTGTTTGTTTTTAGGAAACATTAAGGAGAGATACGTGAAACTGCTTAATAGTTCCATGAAATCTTCACCATGAAAATATTCCTGGAGCTATGGAGATGACAGACATTTGTGTTCTTTTCCTGTTCCCTTCATTCTAATATTACCTATTTCATTTCTTGGAATAAAAATATTAAATGCAGTTTCATTCCCCGCATAAATTAAAAAACAATGCTGCAAAGGCATAGGTTATAGCCCCTGTGCAAACCAAAACAGAAGTGGGATATGAGAAGTAAAGCCAGTTTCCCTCTGACTTCCACAATATGAACTGACATGGTATGAGCACAGATCAAGGCAAGCTATTTGGCATCAGCTACACTGAAGACTGAGAACAGGAAATATTGCCATATTCTGCCATCATTTGCGCTCTTACAACGTGGTTGATATTCACTGCTTCAGCAGTAGAATTTGGGTTTGTGTATACAGATTAGAAAACAAGGGAAGTCTAACATCAGGTTACTGCTATTATTTAAATAAAGGATCTGGAGGTTTTTTTCTCTTCTGTTTCAGGGAAGACAGATTTCTTTTTGAATGATCTTATAACAGGATGGAAAAATCCGTGCTTTTGCTCTAATCCACAGACCACAGAAGGATGTCATTACTTTGCATTAGCCAAAAATTTTTCTTTGGGCAACATTATTGCCAGACACACAAAAAAAACTGAAAACCCAAAACACAAAAATGAAACACAAACTTATTGCTGAAAACAAAGCTTAGTTTCTAATATTCAGCCCCAATTCTTACTCATAAAAGCAGTTTCATTACTATCTGTGCTACAAACAGGACATGGCAGCACTCAGGCTATTAAAACCAGAGATTATTCAAAAGTTAACATGTGGTTTTTATTTACAGAAAGAGAACAAAAGAGACTCTAATTGAAACAGATCATTTAAATAAACCCAGCACACTGTTTATGCAGATAGTGTACTTATGTAGATACACACGTGCACGCACTTGCACACCCAGCCAGAGCTTCCAGTGTTTTTTGGCTTCTGTAGTACACACAGAGACCTAGTGGGCCCAAAACTCTTGCTGCACATTCCAGGATTTTCTGGGTATCCAGACCCCCCAGTACAGATCTGGGAGTCACTGGGCATGAACCTCTGCTCAGCTGCCTCTCAGGGAATTTGTCTGTGTTTCATCAAATATGGCATATCCCTGAGAAATATCTGAGGATATGTGATGTACTGATATTTTCCTGATAATTTCCCTTATTGTTCCTTTTTAAGAGACAGCGGAAATTATTTAGATTGCTTGTTAAAAGAAACAAACACAGGAAATGAAACCGGGTGAAAATAATTTCTTAATTTTGAGGGTGCATTGAGGTGGAACAATCCTTACCAAAGATAACTGAAAATGTAAACACACTGATTTCAATCAAGAGCACTTTTCATAAGAATATTTCAGTCACTAGTTGCTGCTGATCTTTTTAGAGGTGTGTTACCCATTCTGGAACATACACAAGAGTTCAAGTGTTGCATAATTACATAAAACAGGGCCTATACAAGAATATCCTGTTTTGCTTCCTGTACACTCACTAGGGTGGCTCAGCTGAATCCTTGACAACATCTAGCTCCATGAAGAAAACACCAAGACTCCTTGCTGATAGGAGGTTTTTTACCTAGAGCTTCTCAGCAGTTGGGCTGTTTAGCCCCAATGTGTAAGCAGACAATCACCCTATTGTTTACTTTCTACTCAGAAGGAGTATTACTGCTTTTCCTCACTGTCCACGGTCTCTGTAATCTTAGCAGTCATGTTCACTCAGCAGTTAGTCTAAATATGAGCTTCCCAAAGGAGTTTCAAATCCATGACAGATTAGTATCACTGTGGTTTGCTGCTATCTGTGATAAATTCCACAGTAATTAACATTTTAAACCATGGTCAATACCGAAATTATTTGACGAGGACTCACTCTAGCCCCTAAATCGTGAGAAATTAACAAATTTAAGGGTATTATTACGAAGTGAATAGGCTGTGGAGGACAATATATCTTTCAAAAACCCTGTCAGCATTTCTTCATCTCATTACATATTGCTATATCTTTAAAAAAAGGAGAGATTCAATTGTGTGATGGTGAATCATGAAACTTCACAAACATTCAAGGAACACACATGCCACTACAAATTAACCATTAGCACTGCATGGTATTCATCCTTTCTGTCACACACTGTGGGAAGCACGCCTTATTAGCATGGAAGCATGGAGAAACAGCATCTCAGTGTACTTAACATTCACTTACCTTGGAAAAAAGAGCACACAATTGCAGTCTTAAACAAAAACCCCAATCCTCAAAATGCTGCAGATCCATTCCTTTCCACATTTAATCCTTGGATTTAAAAATTGCAAAATTGAATCCTAAATCCTTTTCTTTCCTCTCTTCCAGTTCGCTGTTTTTTACAATGAAATGTACTTTTTGCATTTTTAATCAGCTTTAATCATAAACAAGGCAGGCATCACAATTGCAGCTTTTGCAGGGTTCCCCCTCACACACTTCTTTATTGGTTTTGAATTTCAATAGTACCCTCAACTGGGGGTCTTCCTAGACCCCAGATGTCGAATTATATGGTCTGTCCTATTCTTCGAGGGGCAATCCTGTTCCCTGTTAAGTTTCACAGGAATCTGAATAGCTATTTGGCAATCACCCATTTCTTCCTTAATTGTATTACAACTGAACATAAGTTTGATCATTAAGAAATAGTTCTCCGTGACTTAGCAGTTTCTTAGAAATTTTTAGAAGTATCTGCTGTCTTTTCGTAGTAATATGAAGCACTCTGTGCAAACCCTTAAAAAATAAATCTACATTTAGCATCATTGTTCCTGTTTGAGGTCCTGTGCGGTCTATAAAATCTCAAGAAAGGGGCCCACTTCCCATACCCATCCTACTTACATGCTGTTTTATTTAAGAATCAAGAGTACATTTTACAACCACTTTACCATGTTAAAAAAGAAAGAAACATAAAAGTGACTTTCAGGGGGAGGGCAGACCTATGTTTTGTTTTACTAGCTTCTTTCAGAGTAAACTTGTAAAATAAAAAGATATAAATGCCAAAGAATTTTGTAAATGCTAATGTAGCAGTAAGCCAGAGCCTCCCACTGACCTAGAAGCAGAACTGGTATTTTAAAGGTGCACTGCTTTAATGTATGTTTTATACATGCATGTATTTGAAATGTCATTTTCTCTCAAGTGTAACCCAACACTGTGGAATCACACACATCTCAGAAATAACTCCTACCCACTCCTACTTCAAATAGTAACAGAAGCTAGCTGGCAGATAAGGTTAACATTGTGTAAGGTATTTAAACTAGCAGAGCAGTTCAGATATGCAGCAATGCATCACGAAGGCAAGTCATGGCCTTTGGCACCCCTCCTCATATTATTATTAATTACGTATTTCCTCATCTTATTAGTGTTTGAATGGATGTAAGAAATAAACAAAGCTGCTCTAAAGTATATTGCAGCCATACTGCAGCCTGACATCTTTCTGGTATTAATAAAAGAAGAACCAGTACTACAAGTGAACTTTGGCTTGTATGTCCTCAAGGCAATTTTGTTTTTGGATAGATTATACGGTCAACTGTTATCTGGATCTGGGAGGGATCATTTCTTTAGAGATATTGAGGACCCTGTTGAGCTACATGGCAGCAATCATAACCTCCCTTGTTCTTACAAAAGAAAAAAATAATCTTTTGAGGCTTGACCATATCAGCAACCCATTGAGTTATTGAAAAATCCGAGACTGCTGCAGACTCAGGCACAGCTCTTAGCATTCATTATGCTATGATTTTCATTTCATAATTTACTTTTAAATTGTAAAGCTCTGAACCCCCTATACATATAACAGTTGTATTACCATCATATCAGGTAAGTTAGGCGCTGAAGTTCACCTAACCCTATCTGAACTTGCCCATAAAGTTGTAGACATGTAAAGTTATCTGAAATTGTGCAAAAGTCTCAGCTCTGAACTTCAGATACATTCACAAGTAAGGTATCTTTAAGCAATTCTACTTCCCAAGCAGTATGCTTTATTAGCATTATCAAAGGGATGAACTAAACTCCATTGTTCGTGCTGTACCACTTCACAGCAACATCTGCTGGGTAACCCAGAGCTGTAATAACAGCAACCCTGACATACTGAAGTGACAGAACAATATGAGACACGGCCATGGGAAGGCAAGGGTTAGATAAGAGGATAAGAGAAGGCTTTCACATCAAAGACTTTGCTTTGCAATGACACCTACCCTTTGCTACTGCCTGTGCCATTGATTTGGTGTCCGGGTTGCCAGTTCATCTAGAAGTCTCCCCAGCTTATGAGAGTTTGTATCAGAAACAATAAAGTCAGATGGCAGTTTTGTATGCCTTGGGGGAGAAAGTAGATCCATACGCTGGGGAAAATGATAGAAAAAACAGAATGATTTTACTCTATTCCACAGTCATTAATTATTTCAGCTAGCATTTAGTTTAAGTGCACCTCATAGTGTTAGGACCTGAAATTTCGTGGCCAAAAGTTCCCTCCTCTCAAAGAGGAAAAAGGTTTAAAACCCCTACATTCCCATTAGTAAGTCGATAACAAGAATATTTGGGTAGATAGTTCTGTTGATACAATAGGTGAGGCAGGGGTTTTTTTTGTTGTTTGTTTTGTTGGTTTTTTGTGGGGTGTTTTTTCTTGTTGTTGTTGTTTGGGTTTTTTTTCTTCTTTTGCTGTAGCAGGAGTATCTTTAGGGCAAAAGTCTCTGGGAGAAACACTATTAAATACTTAGCCTGGACAAAACCTTCTTGCAGAGGAAATTTCAATTGCTTTTCAGCTGCACTGTGGTTTATTGTTTGCTTTAACTCAGGCCAGAGCCTAAGCTACATACCATGGTGTCTGTTAAAAAATCATTATGGTGCAATTAAAAACAATGTTTAAAGTGGAATTCCCCCCTCCCCTTTCTCTGTATAACTGTTGTATGCTTCCTCTGTGCCTTTCATGATTATCTGCACCAGCTCTGGTCAGGAGATACAGCTGTCATGAAACACTCAACAGATGGCAGTGGCTGGGTGATGCTTCATCCATTTTTGGATGCTCTACTGACATTTGAGCTCATGCCTTCCATAAATGCTGTCATGCCCCTGACTCTTTTTAGCCAACACAAGCCTAGAATGTGCAGTGACAATATTCATCTTTCCAAAGGAATAGAGATAAATTGAAATGCCCTTATGAAAAGCAATATAAAATACTTAAATTTAGTGTCCTTTAAAACTTCTAACCATTATAGATAGATATGGCTAGAAAATAGATAGACTGATAAATTGGTAGATGGATCTCCTTTCTTACTGCTGTTTCATCCTTAAGCTATTTTATTTTTATAAGGCTCTTCAGAGATTGATTTAGCTTACAAAGAACAGAAATTTCTCTCCAGTTTTAGGAAACTGCTAGGAACTCAAGTGCTTTGAAAAGAAATTGATTAGCACAACTTCTTTAAAAAGAAACATCTAAAAGATACAGAGTATTTTTAAGCTTTTCAGGTAGTAAAGGGTGCTTAGCCTTCAATCTTATATTAAGTGTTAAGAGCTTATTTCTAGTGCAGCATTATTATATAGTTAGACTCAAACTGGAAGGTGCATCAGCTTGAGTACTGAAAGATACTAGACTGTCTTTATGTTTTTTTGGAGGGTTTGTTTGTTTTAAAACAGCTTTATTATAGTGCCACCTAATAGGACTGTTTGGTATGAAGAGACTGTGACAATCCCCGTACGTGTCCCACACAGGGCACTACCTTTCATGCTTACCAAGGTTCAATCCCAGTCACTGTGGCTCCTGATAAAAAAACAAACAAGAGATAAGAGATGGAGGGAGAAGAGGTGGATAAATTCATGTATTTAATCATAGGGATTAAGAAAGACATCTTGGGAATGGCGAGTACTGGTATTTTGTCCTGACTAGGAGTGGTGGCTACATTTTTCTCATGCTGTTTCCAGTGCAACTCATTCTAAATGCAGGATGTTCAGAAACTATCACTGCAAATGCAGACAATGTGTTTAAATGCAAACATTTGATGATGCCCTTCACTATGAGGCCTATTTTTTCATGTTGCTAAGAATGATGTGCTGTTACAAGTTAATTTATACCCTAACAATGATGAAAGAAAACGTACGGGCTACGTTGCTTTGTCAACAGTCCTTGCTGAACAGCCAGGAGATATTTAACCAGGTACTTAAGCAAGACACACCTTCTAGTGTGATGAAAAGGAAACTAAAGTTAGGGAGTATGATCTAATTCTTCAAGCCTGAACTTATATTTAGCACTGGAGTATCAGCAGAATGATGCCATGACAGTGTGAGGGTACAGTGAGGCAGGACTCACTTTTTACAGCTCAGCAATAGATTGTGTCCTGTGTGAAGTGATTGAGATCTCACAGAAACTAACTCCACAACAACAAACACAACTCATTATTTGCTAACAGTAGCCATGTTTGGCTACCACACGACACAGCTGACTGATGTAACTTTACAGTTTTCAAATTAGTCAGAGGACCTTCAGACTGCTGTCTTTTCTGTCAGATTTAAGGGCAATGACTGGAGATAGGGCAATTTCAATCACTTTTTTTTATACTGTATTTCTGTTACACTTCAACTGTTAGGACGGTAAGGGAAAGGGACTCTCAGCCTACACCTGAGCCTGTAATTGATCAAGAGGATCACAGCCACTTATTTCCATCATGAACTACATGGTCTGCCTCTACAAAAGTTTCATTTATTGAATATTTGATTCCCAAATATCACCTCTAGAGACAGCAAACTACCAAGAGAATCTAAAACTGACACCTTAACTTAGCAGTGCCTATTGTTTCATTAATCTTGGTATTCACAGACAACATCCTTGCTAGATCAGAACAGTCAGATATGGCCAACTAATCTGCATTATCAGACCTCAGAGAGCAACAGGAATATACAGCATTCAGGCTTGGCACCATCACATATATAACTGTATGTCTGAGCATTAGAAATGAAAGGGATGCTAATGCTGTAAATCACAGGGTTAATCTTCTCTCTCAGTACTTAGAAGTCCTCTGGATCCTATTTTCACTATGTACCCACACCAAGAGTGCAGACAGCAATTCTCATGAATTTCTGCCTTTAAGACATCATAGTTCTCTGATGCCTCAGCAAGTATCAAAGAATATGTAATATATGCATTTATCATAGTTTCACATCCCATTAAACACTCTCTTATTTAAATACTATTTATCTCATGTTGCAGAAAAGGATGTTCTCTAGCTGTAGCCATATCATTTGCTATTTTCCTGAATTGTGCCATTGCATTCATTATCTAATATATGAAGAGAGTAAAGTAAGAAAGTATGGTTCTTTGTAGCACTGGCTATTACATTTAGAGGCTCTTTTGTATCAGTTTCAGACACTTTATCTTACATCAAGTAAAAGGATAAGAATAGAGAAGTAACTAGCACAGGATTTGGAACTCTTGTGACTTCTAAACTAAAGCTATGGAGAAGTCTGCAGTGCATCTGTGTAAGTCTGGATAGTATTACTGTTTCCTGAAGCATTTCCCATCCCGTATGTTTATCTCACACAGTTTCATGGAGCTGTATTAATGAGTGGAACATTACTAGTGGTTATAGTTTCATTCTAAGTTAAAACCTCAAGAACCACCTGCTGTACACTTCACACAAATAACAGCATAACACTGAAAGTTTTCATATAAATTCTAGCTATAAGTCACCTCATAAGACATTGAGGGGGTAAGAGCAATCCCTTTCTTTCATATGTACGTGAGTTTGCCTTATTTTCAGCATCATTAACTTGGGGAGTGGGCATTTCATGTTTTGCTTGGCTCTTGGAATAGATGAGGTTATAGAAGTTTGAGCTGAGAGCTGTATGGTAATGGTTACTTCTTTTGTTATATTATTTTTGACTATATAACAATATAAAATGATAAAGGACTGAGAGCAGAAACACTGGAAAAAGCAGTAACAAACACTTGGCAATCACACAAAACAGCAAAGCTGAGCAAAAAAATCATGGTACAAAGATTCAGAAGCCACAGCTGATCTGTTTGAGCACTTTGAGACTACACAATAGGGAGCTTTCCACTACTAATCTGTTGTGACATTTTACAGAAACTAATTCTTTCAGACAAATAAAGGTCTAGTTTGAAACAATTTTTATTCAGGCCATCAACATCATTCCTGATTTGATGTGATTTTCAAATAGCATATGTTTTCCTGTTTGTGGTCTTCACATCCTGCATAAAAGCAAGATAAAACTAGCAAATTCAGCATTCACAAAAAAAGCCAAGATAGCTGGCAGGTACAATTTAACAGATTGAAAGGCAGGACAAGCACATAACAGGGACAATTTTGAACAAGAACAGAGTTACCAATTTCTATATATTTGGTATATGTATGTCTATTCACACATATGCACACACATCAGGAATTTTAGCATAAAACTGTTTTATCACTTCCTCAGCTGCCCGTATGCTGATCATCAGTAACTGGCTGAAAACCTAAAAAAAAGTTGTTTGAGAGGGTTTTTTTTGTGTGGCTTGAGGCTTAAGTAGTAGCCCTTCTGTCAGTGTTTCACTGTGTTATTCTGAAGAGCAGCTCTTTGCATGTGAGGAGGCAGACACTGGTGATTTAGGCAGGCCAACACAGTACAGTACTACTACTCAGCTGATAGTTAATGATTTCCCATTTAATGCAGTTCATTTTTCATAACCCAGGGTTCAAACAGAAGCAGCTGCTATTAGGGATGTAACGATATTGAACTTCAGACCAAAGGCATAGGAGAGCTTCTTTTATAACTCTAGCTACTGGACCCATCTGGCTCTTCACTTAAGTACTGCAAATGAAGGAGAGAAACACTTTGTTTCCCATCAGCAAGGTCCTGAACAGAATACACAATTATTCAGAATACAGGCTTTCCAGTAAAAACTAGCTGCATTAACAACACGCTCCTCAACTTTGGTGGATGAAAACAATTTAATCCACTTTATTACCTAAAGAACACTGAAGAAATTAGAAGCAAATAAAAACGTGTAGTCATACTTACTTTGAATAATTTTTAATACCAACATCCTCCAAGTCATATCATGAGGAAACTGGGTCGGTGTTTCTAAACCATTCTCTTCTGGAAATGAAGATTAATTTTTTATTTACCTCTACTTTGAAACAAGAAGGGGGAGAGAGAAAAAAGAGAGTTTCTAGGCTTGCAGGACACAGAAGAAGCTTATATATGTTCTCTTTCTCTGGCTTTCAGTGAGCATGAGACTTGCTGTTCCCCAATACCCCATCTCTGAGTGCTTTAAGTAAAGTAGTATTCCCCTTCTCCGGCAAACTCTAATGAAATGCAAGTCTTTAGACTTGCTTTACATTTTTGTTTCCATCACTTTGAAGGAGACAGCCTTCAAGTGCTAGAAATGTTGTAAAACTGCTTACTTTTAGGAAAAGATCTTTTAAATAAAAAATCCTTTCCTTGTGCAATAATCTTCTATTTTCATTTCTGTTGTGGAGATCTGACAGAAAGTAGATTACGACAGAACTACATCTACCTCCAATTTCTACCAACATCTGTAAATTAGGATTTGCAAGAAAAGAAGTAGATTATGTACTTTCATTACAATTACAGGACTACAGAACAACAACTGTTGCCTAGTTATGATTATAGCTAATCCTTTCATTGCCCACAGTGGACCAAAAAAATATTTCACAGCTTAAATGTAGGTGTCTTTTGTTATCAGTAGCTTTTAAAGTAGACGTATCCAAGCACAATGCAATTTTAAAGTACAGGAATCTATGTTAAGACTTACATGCAACTTCACATTTTTTGGGTTCCCTCCAAATCTAAGAACACAAAACCACTTTGCAATTATTATAGAATTCATTCTCAATACTGACTGTAATTTTGGTGTTATCATTTTTACTTTTGAAATCTCTTAAGACTATATGACAGCAAGCATTGCTAGAATTTATGTCCACATACCAAAATCAGTCCTGGATGGGTTCTCCATTGCTTGCAATATTATTATCATTCTAGAACACTGGGAAAAGCGGAGTCAATTCACCTCCTTTTCCATAAAATCCCAGTTTTCAGTCCTTCCTTTATCCCCAAGAATACAAACTCCAAATTGCATAATTTCAGTCAGATATAAAAATTTATAGAAGAAATTTATAAGAAACTTGAAAAGAGTTTTGCTAGATCTAAAGTTTATTCTCAACTATTAGAATATCTTTTTGTAGTATAGGTTGATTCTCAAAGACACAGCTTTACTTCCAAGTGTTGATTTAAAAGTTAAACTGCATAACCAGATACAACTCCTTGCCAAGCTTTATCAATTTTATATTTCCAAAATCAGGTTATGTTAAACTTGGCCTTTTCCCTTGTATTTTGTAAGCATCTCCCTGTCCTGTCTTTCCCTTAGACTTCATCATTCAGACACACAAATAAATGAACTATTGGGGAACCACTGAGATATTTTTTCTTCAATAAATATTAAACTTATTGCCACGCAAGTTTACGAAGTCTCATTCAGCACCCTCCCTGGCTTTTCCTCTAGGAGCTTCCAAAACTCGGATGCTTCTTTAAATGCTTTTTCTTTGTGTGAATAGCAGTTTCCACTGGATAGCTGTGGTAAAAGAAGTACTTATATTTGCCAGTGTTTGTAAACAAGGATGGCAGAAGAAAGCAGAGCCTCTCCTCCTCCCTGCTGTTTCTTGGCATCCCAAGGGTCTTACACAGCCAATTCTTCCATGCAAGATGGACTAATGAACAGCTTAATTTCTGTTTTATAGATAGCCTTGTCCAAAACTTCAAAACCTTCTCAGGTGATCCCTAGCCCTAGGAGCACCTCAAGCCTGGAGGCATTTTCAAGGCAGCAGAAGTCCACAGATGCCAGAAGGGCTGTGTTTTTTTCTTACAGAGGTCAGACAGTGCTCGGAGTCCACACAGGGAATTCTGATCTTTCAGATTTCTAGTCAAGGCAATCCATGAAATTTCTTACAAAGGAACTGAAGTACCCTGATACCCTAAAGATTTCTAAATTTTCTTTATGGAGGACTCCAAGTTCTGAATCCACAAATACTTCTGATTCAGCAAAATACCTTCTCAGTACACACACAACACCTTTGTTAAGGGTTCACAGAGCCCTGATTGCTTTCATAACTGCTTAGTTTATGGAAATGTTAGTATTTTCCAGATTTCACCTGCCATGACTAAGTACACTCAAGTTGGATTTTTGAAGTAGGTTCTTCCCAGTTTCCTACCTAGATGGGCCTAGTACATTTATATATAAGAAGTTACTTTAAAGGGGAATAACGAGTCATGCCCTAATTATAACAGTCACCAAAACCTAGTCAAGTCTACTTATGTTGTCCCCAGCACAGAAAGACAATCTTTTATTTCTGCAGCAGCTTAAAAGAAGAGAGCTTAATGTCTCATACATAGGGAGTAAAAAGGCTGGAACTATTGGATAAGAGCAGGGAAAAAAGTGCCACAGGGATAGAAATAATTTTGCTTTTACGGGCCTAGACATTTAATTCCAGAAGAAGAATCAAGGCTGCAAATGCCATCTGGTAAATAGTACCCAGGACTGGGATTACCTGTTGCAAACTGGGACATAAATACATCCCTATGATACAAGTAGGTGTGAGCTGGGAGAGTATCTCAGCATTAAGTCACCTGCTTTGACACACATACCAATGGCCACCCTGTGACCAGGATTACGTACACCATTTATCTGGGTCTCCTCCTATGCACATTTCAGTGGCGTAAGTATGGATTTGTTTTTGTGATAGTGGCAGATGCTGCAGAAGATGGGGGAAAGGAGAGAGAATATTCCACAGGACACAGGCTATGAGCTTGGCAGAATAACCAATCCAGCCCCCAGTTTTCCCCTCTTAAATTCTGTGACCTTTCAAAGAAGCAGGCCAAGAGAATCTGGCAGGCCAGGCCATCTATGTGCATAGGCCTGACCTATCTATGACAAAGCAATTTATCTCATAGCATAGTCAAATTCTTCTTCAGACACCTTTTCATTTGCTAATGCATTTGTTGTGTTGATTAAATAGTTTTGTAGTTGTAACAGAGATACTGTCACACTTCACAGCCCTGCTATACTGACACCAATGTGTGGGCAGACAAGTATGAGTCATTCCTTCCTGCATACTCACGTCTCGCTCACTTTTCACTAATGTCTGTGCATTTCTTGAACTTCTCAGTACTCTTGTGCTGCGTTTTATTTTTGCCAGATGCAACAGCTGTAAAGTACCCAGTCTGATTTTTATGCCTCTATTTGAAGTTCTTAGATCCTATTCCTAAGAACTATTCACCTGTTCTTAGCAACATTCATGACATTTGCCCACCAAATATATATTAATATAAACTCATAGACTAAGCTACAGTTCTTTCCTCATGAAAACAAAATAAAATTACTAGCCCACTATGAGGCCCACCTCATGTAAAGCCTTTCTAGAGACTTCGTCAAGACAAATTCAACTTTTCACCCAGATTTCATTAAAAATATTTTTCATTAATGCATATGTGATTTAGTAAGACTATTGATATAGTTTTGATTTCTGTAAAATACTGCCTCTGAAAATTGACTAACACACTAATGCAAGCACAGTAGTAAAAATATATAGCAAAGTTTTATAAAGAACTACATCTTGTTAGCATTCTTTTCTCAAACTTATAATTACATTGCCCACTGCTTCACTACTTGCTCCTTTATTTTTCTACTACTAGATATGAAACACAAGAACTAGAACTACTAGAATTACAAGACTAGTAGCATGCTTTTCCATTTTCTAGAAGAAAAAATGAGTCCTAAAATAAGCTCAAAGTCTTCATACAAGCGCTGCTCAAAGAACATAGTTTCTTAAAATTTATATGTGCTAATGTTTCACCCAAACTAATTATCCTATGTGGTAATTTTATACAAAGATTCTAATCAAAAGAGAATTTTTTTTTGTATTATAGTCAAAAAATGTAAAAACCAATAAAATGGTGTTTAACATTTAGATATATCCTCTAACATTCAGATATATACCTAACATTTAGATATATCCTCCTACCTTCCACTAAATTGACTTTCCCAAATATTAACTACTGTAAGTTTCTGGTATTTCCCAAGGAAAAAATTTGCTCTATAGTAAGATTTCTTGGAAGAAAAAGGGGAAGTAGGGGTATTAAATTTTTTTGGCAATGACATCTCTTAAGACTGACTATTTGGATCTTCAGTCTAAAACAAAATGTAGCTTTTCATAAAAATAATCTGACATCTCAGTTTCTATAGAAGACCTCAGTTCTGCAGTTGTCTCCTCCAAATATTAAAATCAACCCATGAACTCAATAAGAAAAATACAGACATTGGAAGAGAAGAGGATCATAATTGACAGTGGGAGAAAAAATGTGTGTCCTTCATTACACTTATGCAAAGTATTTACAGGCAGAACAGAAGACATACTTGTCTGCTTCATATCAGATGGTTTCTAAGGAAGAAGCTAGCAATATTTGTTTGGCAACCACTTATTTTGTAATGAGG
Source organism: Promerops cafer (assembly GCA_013398275.1). Classification (NCBI taxonomy): domain Eukaryota; kingdom Metazoa; phylum Chordata; class Aves; order Passeriformes; family Nectariniidae; genus Promerops; species Promerops cafer. The sequence continues at coordinate 2,676,456 of VZSE01005712.1, read as the reverse complement.
TCAGCATGTTCATTTCATTTGTTTTTCTCATTGTAACAGTTAGTCCCACACCTTCAACTAAAGGCCAAAGACTATTGTTCCACAGTATTAGCAAGAAGATTATGAAAATACAGAGCAGAGGTTGCTTAAGACCATAATACGATTGTCAAAGGCATTTGACAACACTGAAAACTAAAAGATTTATAGCTAATGGTAAGTATTTGATTATACACAAGAAATATTCTGTAAATATATGTAAATTACTTAGCATAGCTGTATTTATGTAATGTAATAATTTACATTTAATCTGGCACTTCTCATATGCTACCAACAGTAGATAATAACTAGTATTGTTTCATTATATTTAAGAGCATAGTGCCTTGGCAAAAGTTTGGTCTGGTTCATATGTACAAATTCACATTACTAATAACTCAGGAGGCGTCCTTCCTCAATGCTGGACGGACAGTAACTTGCTTATCATGTGCATTTTGACTAAGAAATGTCATTTGTGCAGAGGAAATGGAATGCAACAATTTTCATCTCTAGCTGACAAAGTGTTACCTTGGAAACACTGCAATGTAATAAATGCATTATTGGTCAGTAGTGACTGGATAAAACCAGTATGGTCAGGCAGGCTTTTAGATGCAGTATGAATGAGAGAATGGGGAAACCAAAAACAACTCAAAAGACTTTTTCCTCTCCTTGAGTACCAGGTGTCAACCTCAATATGATGAGCATAGAAAATTCTTTCTATTTGTGATTGATTAACAGTGATACCTCTTCCTTTATTTAGGGTCCTTTGATGTTTTTAGATCAAGTGCTTTAAAAGCTTTAGATGAAGATTACTCCCTCACATCCACCTACCACTGACATGCAGTCAGCCTCTGGGATGCCAGCAAAGAGTGCCAGCAGTGCCAAATAACTGGTTCCAGAAAGGGAAGTAAAAAAGAATTAATCCAGCTGAAACTACAGGGGAACAGCAGAAAGGACAACATAATGACCCAAAATGGAACTTGGCCAAGATACCAGGCTTAACAATCACGCAAGGAGCTGAGCAACTGTTAGAGTTTAGTTTTGTGTCTCATCAGCCACAATAAACCGAGCCAAAACACCACTGCTGAGCCCTGTGCTGATGAACTCATTTAGTCCTCCTCTTGCTTCTCTAAGTGGCAAGAGGTGTCATCTATTAATTTGCCAACAGCCCTGACTGCAACACCCAAGTCTCTATTGTTCTCCTTTCCAAGCCATGCACAACCCAGTTTACTTAATAGAGAACGACAAAGTCGCGAGGCAGCATGGCTAAAGAGACAGGCATTCGAGAGGATAATGATCTGTCAGCAGGGTTGTGGCAAAAGGAATTTACATGAAGATTAATCAATGTTTACAGCTCTTCTCATTTATGAGAACAAGCTGCTGTTCCTACCTGCCACCAGTTCTATGATTATGACCAAAGGAAAAAAAAATAAAGAAAAAGAGAAAATGAGCTTTGCTTTTTATCTGAGGGGTGGGAATATTGTTCTGTATACACTACAAATGCCAGTTTTAGTACGTATAAATCCATAGTTACTCTTTAGTGGGAGACCAATGTTTTGCAGACACTGGATGCATCATTTACACACTGCTTGAAAGTAATTGCAAACTATGGTAAGGTTATCTGAAAAAAAAAAAACAAACAAATGCCACCAAAATCCCAAAGCCCCAGAAAAATATGCTCACAATTTGCCTCTATGAGTTACAACAGCTGTCATGATTAATGGTGGTTTGAGAACTGAAAAAATAATTTCTTTCAGGGCTTCTGTAATTCAAAAAAACAAGTGAGTGTGTATTTTTAAGAGGCAACATAAAATTAGAGGTGATATGACAGTACACACAGTAAGGTCTGTACAAAGTAGGCTATGAGGAACTTCTTAATAATCTGAAAACTGGAACATGAATTTAAAAATGAACTTATTGATTTCTACATCATATTTACAAGAGCTAGTGTTGTGAAATATGAATTATAGCTTTCTATGCCAAGGAAAGCCCTGAGCCCCAATGGAATCCACCCTAATGAGAACAAGTGGGTGAATGCTGCTCGCTTCACTCAGTCATTGCCCAATAAGGATGATAGGTTTATACTCTGTGTCTGCCTAATGTGTGTAACTCTCACTTCTACCTGTTGCAGTCTTTCCTGGCCCCAGCACCTGGATAGGTGGCAGTGCAGACATAAAAGCTTGCTGCCTTCACCCTTCCCTCCTCCTACCATGAGGGAGGATCTGCACCACATACCAACCTTAGGGTGGAACAAATCCAGGATAACCCAATTACAGATGATAAAGTTACTCTAGCTCTGCACAGCTTTCATTAAGACAGGAATCCCTCTTAGGACAAGCCAGCATGAAATGGGACTGATTTGGCATGGGCTTAATAGGCAGATACACCAGTTGGGAATTTCTGTTTTCTTCTCTGCCTCATGGGGTTTGCAGTGCCTGGGTAGGATGGTGGCTTCCCAGTGCCTCTGGGAAATGCCTACAAGCCTCACCCGGCTGCTTCTCAAAGGAGCAGCCTCTTCGCCCGCCCTTCCCTGTGATGAACTCCTCCGCAAACATGGAGTCAGGGCAAAACAATGGCAAGTGACAGTGACTGAACTGTATAAACATGTTGACAACTGATTAAGCAAAAATAAAACAAGACTCAAATAGCTCTTCTGCATAATTCCTGATTTGCATAACCAAAAGGGTGGCAAGACTCCAGCCACCGTTCATTTCCTGCAGCAGCCAGAATAATGCAGTTTGGAGCGCTCCTTTGCCAACAGGAATTTCAGAACTCCGCAGGGCATAAGAGAGCCTTGCAGGCGGCCATTGAGACAGCAAAGCCTCCCATCATGGTCACAAAGGGGCAGCAGGGCTTTGTTGAAGCTGCTCCTCAGGAGACTCACAGGAGCACAAGCAGGCTAAAGGCCACAACAACAGGCAGCGGATACACCACATATTAGAGACCTGAACAGGAGACAAACTGCAGTGCCCCAGCCGCGGTCAGCACTTCATCTAGGAAATTACCTCAGCTAAAGGAAGAACACATCCCAAGGTGTAATAAAGCAAAAATGCATGTCTCTTGCTAGACAAAAATCAGTGAACCACTAACCTTGAGCTGAGAGGTTATTGAGATTATCTAATACTATTTTATGGTTTCTAAAGCATCTCTACTTTTGGGCAGTAATTGCCAGCTCTGTTCCAACAAAACCAAAGCTGGAGAGAATTTAATCACTTTGCCTTGACTATGAACTGGTTTGGGCTGTGCTTCTTCAGCTTGGGTTTTTTTGGTGTTTTGTTTTACATTATAATTTCCACATGATCCAATATAGAAAGTGTTGTTCCTTTAACCATAAACAAGCAATGCCAACAAGGTGAATATTGTGACATTACTGCAATTGGAATATACTCCTGCTGTCAAGACAGGAGTGTTGCAGGTTGCTTACAAAGCCACTAGGTTGTATAAACGCAGAGGTTAGACTGATGCTTATTTGAAGGCAAAATTTGAACTCTGTTTATATATAGGCCCAAATAAGCTCAGCAGAAATATGACCATTTTTCAGGGTGTGAAGATGCATGCACTGTTTGGCCAAAGCTGCCTTCCTCCTCTAAAGCTGTTTGAAGCTGTTTAGGAAACTCAGCTTAATGGAGTATTATTGAAAACTATTAGATTGGTGATCTCTTTCCTATAAGGTATTTGGAAAACATTCCTGCTAATACCACAGCCACAAAATAAGTTCGAACAGGCCACTTCCTGCTGCTCCTAATATGGGCACTACAGTAGAAGAGTTTGCAAGGCCAAAATGACATAGCAGTCTTGATTAATTCAGTTCTTCTGGACAACAAATGAAGGACTTATTGTTTGTTTGTTTCTAGAGAGGATCTTGCTTTCATCCATAATTTCAAGACCTCCTTTATGTGAGAAAAAGAGAGTCAGGTTTTCTTCCTCTGCCAGAGGACATGTGTTGTAGTAATCCTCTGCTTTTAGCTTTCTGAAAGCTGAGATGTCACAGCTTGTCTCCTCCCCATGCCTACTACAGCAGGACCAGATATTGAAACAAAGTTAAAAATAGTATTGAACTCTACTCCTAATCTGTACAAGCTGCTTTGTTTCCAGGTTTCTGCTTTTTTAAGAATTCTGCTAAAATTTAGGATCAGGTCAGTTGTATTCAAAGTGTTTAGGTTTGGTTGACCCTTCTCAAGGGCTTATCCTGCCCTTTTCCTGTACACATCCTCTCCTAACTCTTGCACCCCAGTCTCCAGTGCTCAACTGCTGTCACAAAGAGCTGTCTATCCACATTCCTTGTGCAGTGAGTTCCATAAAACAAATCCTGGATTTGTTTAGCTGAATGTTTCCCCCTCCTCCTCTCCCCCAAAGCTCTTAGCACAAGTTTACCAGCCTTCCCTAGCTGGTTGCCTGTACTGTTAGTATTATCCCCTGACAGCAGCCACATTCCTAGGGCACTTCATACTTCCCTTGGCTACTAGTTACTGAGGAAGGATACCCTGCAGGGATGTCACTTTTTTTGTTACCCCACCTCAGCTGTCCTGAAAAGGCTGGACTTCCTTGGAAGCAGGAAACACAGACTGCCTAAGGGTTTTGTGCATCTGCATAAACACCTCAACTTCCTCAAGGTCAGCACAGATCCCACCATATGCAAAGAGGGGTTCTAACAACTCCGGAAACAGCATTTGGCTGCCTGTGAGTCCACGGTGTTTTCTCCTAAACCACCCCATTCTTTGGTTGGCCTCCCATCCCTTGCTGCTGCTCCCACAATTGATCAAAATATTTGTCCCCCTGGGATCACAGACTCCGACCCTGCTCCCTGCCAAATCTAAGCCGACAATACTCAAAAAGTAGGAAAGTTGGGAGTGGGAAACAAAGAGGGAGAGAGGCAATGGTTAATGGAGTTCCTTGCAACTTTCTGTACCCCCATCTTGACAGGTTCCAGGTCCTCAGAGGATGCCCTACTTCTATGGTTCAGTGTCAATTCTTAGAAAATCAGTGTTAGAGCCCCTTCAGTAATTCAAATAAAGCTACGAGATTATGGTAGTGATGACTCATGACTGGGGTAATGAAGATGTTTCCATGAGAGCCACGAAATATATCCAAGATTTCCTGTTAAAAGCTAGCATGAATGACCAGTATTTCTGATGGGAAAGACAAGCTGATAATTCAAAATAATTGAGGAAAATTACTTAAACTCAAGTATCAAGAGACAACTTCACCACTTCACAACTTTTATCAGTGGTCTGTCAGTTCCTGAAGAACTAACAGTGAGATAAGAGCCTAAGATAAGAGATAAGGCAAACCCCAATTACTGGATGTGTGTGCATTTGCACACCAAAGTGTGCAAGGACCTGCATGTGTAGCCACACACAAACCCCAGTGCAATAAGGTCCTGCATTAGCACACCAATCTAGTAATGAGGGTTTTCTTCCTCCAGATTTCTGAGGTAAATGCACATTATCAGTATCTATGCTGACACGTTGGAGTTTTTTACATTTAATTGGCATGAAATCTTTGGAGCCCAGCTTTCTTATCTCTATTATCCAAACGTGGTAAAGAAACTGACAGCAGATCTCTAACAGCCAAACAAGTATGACTAGTAGAAATGATTAGATCTCCACGCTCTTTAAAAAGCAGAGTTATTAGAGAAAGTTCATTTAGGTTTCTTTTAAGGAAAGAAAAATCTCTTAAACCATGAAAATATCTGTTATTGCTGAGCAAAGTGAACATCTAATTTGGACTGTAAATAACATATTGACTTTTTTTACTACTGTTTTTTTACTACTTTTACTCTATTTCCGTATTTCTGAAAAAAAATTCAGAGGTGAGAAAGTGAAATAATTGGAAATTCTTGATTTGCTAGGATACACCGCTTCTATCCCAGACACCAACTGAATTTTTCTGTTTACATATCCACAAACACTTATTCCACTTTTGGATCCAACTTTGGCTGAAGAAAATATACAATCTGTAATACAGTTTTCTGTGGCTTGACATATCACATAGATGAATACTTTGACCTGCATTAGCTAACCCTGGAACAAATTATTGAAAGCTAATGCTGACATTGATATTCTGCCTCTATATCTTCATCAAAGCTAGCACTGACTTGAAGTTATTCACAGAATGCCCTTCGATAATATGGTAGATTGTACATGAATTCAGCCCAGAGTCATTCTGAAGGCAGTGATGACAAAAGGTCTCTGTCCTAATCCTGGACTTTTTTTTTTTTAATTAAAGAAAAGTGGTGTCCAGTTTTTTCTTCCTGTTAAAATAGCCATGGAATAAATCACACAAACCTGAAGTCTGGCTGTACATGTAGCAGTATACATTTACTGACCACAGAGAAAAAACTGAATCCAAACACACTCCAGTACTATTAAACACTCAATAAATTACCTTGTTGATAACTTAGGCATTAGAATATAATTATTAGTAAAATGGCTTAGTATTTAGTCTAACCAGAAACTGAAGACACAGATTCCAGTATGTTATTCCTTACTGTTATTAACTACAGGCAAAAGGCTTTGGGCAATCTTTGAGTTGCATCTTTTATGAGAGGTAGCCCAAGGAGAAAGAAGGGAAGGAGATTTGAGACATCTTACAACAAGCTGTTTGTATTTTCCTAATAGAAACTAAGAACTAAGAAACTAGAAACTGCAGAACTAAGGCAGCCCTCTTAAATTTACAGCAGCTCTTGAGGATCTTGAAAGGAAATTGACCACACCTCTGTGGCCCAAGATACCATTGCAAACACCCATCATATCATTAGTCCTAGGCTGAGAAGATGGAAAATGCATCTTTTGTCCCACTCCAAACCTTTACTCTGAGAATACCACTTGGGGCTTTGTGAGCAGGAGAGAATTTTTATAAAAACAGGAAGAAATAGAATAGCCAGATCATCTAAGAGACTATCCTCTTGAAAGGAAGAGTCCGCACATAAGGTACAATTTGAACTGTTTAAGTTCAGATACCAGAATATTAATGATATGAAAAATTAAATTTAGCTAAATAACATCATAAAAGTCTCCAAAAATGTGAATTCTTTCATCTACAGAGAAAAACAATAAATCTGAGAAATGCCTTTTGTTGAGAACATACCCTTCCAATCCATCCACAATAAATACATTCAGAGCAAACAGTGCAAGGGATAGAAAATACATGGCCTTTTTCTCAAAGAAGAAAATAATGAGGCACAGGAAGACAGATTTATGTTGTTTCATGAGACAGTATTCTCTTTCTGCCTCTCTTAAATTTGCTTTACTTCTAAGAACAATAAAAAGTCACTGAAGAGTTGACAAAAGGTTGCTCACCAGATACACAGAATTAATCAATGAACTGGACGTAGGACTGGATTTCAAGGAACATAGTTTTACTTTGGCCTTTTTTGTCAGTTATTTCACCTCTTTGTGCCTCAGTTTCCTAGACTATAAATAGGATTAAGTCTTAGAAAGCCACTTCATATCCAGGGAATGTAAAGTGCCATTATGTTCCTGTTAAAAATGAAAGAAAGTTTTGACCTTTAAATACAAGTCTTCAGAAAAAAAAAACAAAGACAATTGTCTGTTTATTTGAAAGTAGCAACTTTATACCTTTAACATCCCAATAAAAATACAAAATCAAAGCCTGGTTTTGATACATGTGTGGTATTACAATCCCTTGTTGCTGATAATACTTTTTAATGTTAAGAGCCTGGTGGCTAACTTATGTTTCCTCTGGGTGCGTTCCCATATTCCTCTCCACTTTGGGAGGCAGGCTCTTGTTGCTGCTCAGATATGTATCCCACATCTTGTAATCATTAATGGACTCAGGGGAAAAGGAGGGGGCAAGAGGACGTTGTTTCAAAGTATGTTTCTGACCAATTCATTTTGGCTTAATTTGAAGACCAAAGGAGAGCTCTGTTGAAGCACGTCCTTCCTCAGTCATTTATCATGCTTCCCCTTCCCCACTGCTGAGCTCAGACACTAAGCAGCTATAATACAGCTTGGGTTAGATTAGAGAGTAATTTCTTTGCTCATTCTTATTCTAATTTTTGTTTCAATTTTGAAACTTCCTTAATTGTTACAAATGTCAAATGTGGATTGGCAACATAGAGGTAACAGTAGAATTATTAAACTGCTGCTTTACTTGGCAGCTAAGTGTACAGAAAGAATATTCCCCTAATAGCTTTAAAAAGCAGGCAAGAATCTTAAGTCAAACCTTCCCAGTATGGTGAAGGAGTAATAAAAGAAAAAAACCCAAGAATTTCCATCCCTAGGATGATGGGATAGAATCAGTGCCAGCCAGTCCAGACCTGATAAGGGTAATGGACAAAGTAGCAATTTTCCCACCCCAACCCCCCACTCCCCTAGACCACTTTTTTTTCAGTGACAAGTCTGGTTTTCAAGGGCTCTGGGACAGACAAATAGAAGAAAGACTTGGCTAATTCTTCTTCCTCCAGGAAGCCTTCTGCCCTAAGCAACCATCTAGTTTGACTTTGTGTGACTGGCCTAGGAGCAACGACATTGGGAAGGGCTGAGAATGTGGCTGGTTAAGATTTTACAGCTGGTGCCCAGGTACATGACAGGAAAGCTTCAGAGAGTGCAGGACTACCAGAACCAGCGTGCAGAACCAGACACATCTTTCGGTGTCTCATTCTGCAGCTGTGAGGGCAGCTCCTGTGCCAACGGTGTGAATCTGTTCCCCCAGCCTTGCTGTGTACTGTTGGCAAGACACAGTAAATAGCTGCACCCCTCTCATCAGGTAAAAATATTGTTTAGCAGTGATATTGAAAATATCAAAGAAATCATCCTTTTAAGAAGCCCACTTGTTCCTCTCTCCAAAACCAATGCACTGCAAAGGCCTACTGTAAAAATTCTTGTTGAAGGGGGCCTCTGTGCTCGTTTGCCAATAAATAGGCTTGTTTTTTCTTCCCTGGTATGATGTGTTTATGCCAGTAACATGAAATATCATCAATAAATAAACTAGAGGGAAAAAATTATAGTCCTTTAAATTAAACCAGAAGGATTTTCCTGATTGCTTATACACTGTGCAGTGTGTATAGAAACAGGTAACTACCTGCAGAACATGTCTACTCTGAATATGTAGTTATTAAAACTGATTTTATTTGTGCATTTTACTACCTGAGTGACTAACAATTGATTCTTACATCTTACTCCAGCAGGTTTTTAGAAACTGTAACTGCATTCTTCCCATAAACTGTCTTGAATATTTCCCCGTTAGGAGAATTTAATATTTCAGATAAAAATCATAGGAATTAAGACAACAGGCTAACATTTGTCCAAATATGATCTTAACTCCTGATAATTTGAGGAATCTCTCTCTCTATTTTTGTGTTCACAGTTTGTTCCAGATCCTCACTGAGTAGTGAAACCTTTTAATGTTGGACTGTGTTCATTCCAAACTCATAAAGAAACAAAGCAATAGTTTTGTGGAATTGCACTACTACCCATTTAAGCTACTCCCAATTCTCTGGCACTGTCTGGTACTACTAACACAGCAGACAGCTGCCCAACCCCCTTTTCCTTTTTCTTCCTGCTGTTAAGCTACACCTATCTGTAGATCATCGAGTCTTTCTGGACTTGTAAAAAGATTTGTGCCAGACTATGTTTCTTGGCTTTAACGGTTAGCTTCCTTTCCAGAATATACATGCTGCTTTACACATACTTTTATTACTGACATCATGAGAATACATGTCTACTATGTTTAAATTTGGGTGTTAACCTGATTTTGCTTCTTCCATACGTGGGTGATGTGAGACTAAGAAAGCAAATTAAGAAGCTGTTACCTGCTTGAACCATTTCCCTCTGCCCCTTCACAGGGGAAGTGATAGTCATCTGAAACAGCAGGCAGCCGCCAGTCAGGACAGTTTTCCAGAAATCTGAGTTTCCATGTATTTGAATCATATCACTAATGCAGTCATATTGACTTTGCATTTTATTAAGTGATTAAAATATTACTAGACACAAAAATAGCCCCCACCCAACTTTGCTTGATTCTCAGTTGGACATATTAAGAAACAAGGTTTTAGAAGTAACTATTAACAGTTGTAGGTTCTTGCCGAGTTCTGTCTCATCAGGACTAAGTAACAGATATTTCCAAATGTCAAACACACAAGACATCGGGTGGTCCCTATTAATCAGGGCACATTTAAAACTATTACTGTTGCTCCCTATGAACTTCTTGCGCTATGAGAGTTTCTAAAAAATAGTTGGAAATAAGCAATACGTTGTATAAATCCACATTCTACTGAGCGAAACCAGATGAGGGCTCAGACATTCAAACAGAAGATCCCGGTGTTCTCAATGAGCCATACGAGAAGGTTTGTTTAGTTTATTTCTATTCAACACTCTCTCCATACAGACTATTTCTAAGGATCTCACTACATTTGCCTAGACTGGGAAGCCAGAATTGGATTTAGCTCCCAGAATGGGCCTTTTATTTATCACATTCTGCAACCACACGAGTCCAACCCATTTATTTCCCAGACCACATGATTTATCGGACCAAGCCTAGATCAGCCAGTGGAAGACCAAACTCACACTTTCTTGCAAGAGAAAACTATCATTCTGTACAATCAGAATTTATTAAAAGGAGGAGATGTTTTTCTTACTGTCCTTTGGAAACTTACTCCATGAACATTAAGAAGATAGGCAATTGGCTGTTTACAGGCAAAAAAAGCTATTTCTAGGGCCATGATTAGACAATATTAAATGCTCAGCAGCAAAAATGGTTTAAATTTTCTGTCATTCTTTTAGTAATCTTCCCCTTTCCCAGCTCTTTCTTGTAAAAATATTGTGTCAGAAAATCTAGATCAGTTCCCAGGTTCAATTCTCTCATGCTGATACTGGTACAGCTGAGAAAAAACCTGCAAGGGCATAAACAGAGAGCAAAGAATAGCTAAAAACTGTTTACACTGCTATTGACTCCAAAGATTTCATATCAAAGTGCAGCCTAAATTTAACTCCTTATCCTGGCTTTAATCTGAACCAGCCACCCTTCTTGTGTCTGCAAAATTACTCAGGAAATGTCTGAGATTAAATTTACTCCCACATAATTCTCTGACTCTCCAGCTCGCTCTGGGACAAGAGACATGCAAGAGTAGCCCTTTTGACAATGCTTTAACATTTCTTTCTTTGGTAAATTGTTGTGCTGGCAGGTAGCAGGAGCATATGAAAACAAAAAAGACTGTTTAAAAGGAAATCAAATTCTTCCCACATACCTGAAATTAACAGGTGAGTACTGGGTTAAGTCTTAGATTAATTCTGCTTTGCCCTGCATTAACACCCAGGATTTTCCTTTTACATTGTACCACCTTGCTTGGTGAATACCTGATTCCTCAAACTAAACAAAAAAAATTCAGTAATTCATTAACATTATTCCATTAATTTGTGGGGGAGGAAAAGAATTTCATAGCAAAGTATAATATTAACACAAAATATAAGTATTATGATGAAAACAGATTGCTGTATGAAGACTGATGCCATGGTTCCATTATACATAATATAGGCTTTTTATGGTAGGTTACCTAAGGACTGTGGAATAACACAGATGAATAGGGTATTAGAAGCTAGCAGGATCTCAAATATAAAATGGATTATGGTAGGGCTGAATGTTTGTGGTTCCCAGGCTATTGGCTGTAGTACAATCCAGAAATAAATTGAGCCAGTACTAGCTGTGCTATGGCATAGCCTTTTTTAACCAAGAAAATACCACTTGCAACTCAGTTTGAATTTAAACAAATTTAAATTTGTACGCATTTGAGATCTTGTCATAAAGACAGAGAACATGTCAGAGAGCAATATGTAATCTTGAAAGTTTTACAGTTCAGGTGATATTGACCATGAGGTGAGACAGCTCTTCATACAATTTAATGGAAAGCATGAAAGTCACAGTTCAAAGAACCATGTTTGAAAGGATAAAATTAGGTAATTCTTCCTAGCTATAACTAGTGTACTGAATCTCTGTTAAATCAGCTTCTTCACCAGGTATGCAACTCTCTCCTTTCTCTGTGTCAACCCCTCCCTGCTCCCCCCAATTAAAAAAGAAAAAAAAAAAAGCCAACATAGAAATATTCCTCTATATCTAAATTCCCAAATCCTGCAGCTTTAGAAGACCTTCGTTTCATCCTTCTTTGTATTACAAACTCAAAGGCAGAACTAATAAAAAGAAATCAAACAAGATGATGCTATCTGTTTCCCACTGGACTTAGAAGTACTTCAACTCAACCACAGACCCACATCACATTACTGGGCAAGGCATCTCAAATAACAGACTCCTCCAGGGAGGACAGAATAAGTCTTCTGTTGCAAATTTACCTCCTGCTTATTTAATGCAGACTGCTAAACCCAAATATGCCCCTTTTTGGAATGTGAGATTAGTTCTGAAATGCCACTCTAATACAGATAATTCTTTCTTGCCTCCTTGAGGGTTTATCTACCAGGCTAGAAGCTTGGTTAGCATTCAGCTGGTCTTCTGGCACTTGTGAGTGGAAGTTGGTGAAAATAGATGAGACTGGGTTGCAGAAGAACCCTAGGGGAAAAAAGTATTATTGAATGGCATGTGAAAACTCAATTAAATTTATGCCCAATCATTGTCAGCATATGAAAAGAAAACCCGAAGGCAAATGCATGAACTCCAGTTCTCTAGAAGTATCAAACTTCTGTGTCAGCGATGTCTGCTTTCCATATACTATGAATCCTCAATTCCCTTACTCTAAGAGAAACCAGACAGTACCAATCCAGAGACAATGACTGAAGCCAGCATGAAAATAATGTGCTAATAAACTGATCAGGGCTACGTGGCTTAGGTATTGTCATCATCAATCAAGCAACTAGGCAGAAACATAAAGATCTACAATCTAATAGCAATAATATTGATGTCTGCCAAATGAAGACTGTTTATTTTATCCGGATATGGAGAGATACTGCTCTTATTTGGGTGTTTTGGTGAAATATTCAAAATGTGTTGGTGTACCTTTGAGCTGACTTTCTGGTAAGACCTGAGATTTTTTTTCCATTAAAACAAAATAATTTGCAATAATAATTTGACTACATAATGCTGTCCTGACACTCATATGCTAACTATTTAGAAATGAAACAGTATTAAAGTATTGCATGCATTCTTCCAGTATCCATGCACGGATCCTTGGAACCAGTAGTTATTTACAAAAGCAAAAGAACATCACATTAATTACTACTGGAAGCTGTCCTTTTTTATACTAATAACTGCACCAAATATAATATTATGTTGTATTAGGAAATATGACAGAAATATACTTTCTCTGGAGTTAGAAAGAGGCTATTAAGTGATTTTATTTGTAAAAAAACTTGATAGTTAGAAAGAAAGTAAAATATTCTGATACTTATGTGTCATGAATGGCTTTTTAAAAGCCTGGAAAAATAATCCTTGACTGAATTTTTGAAAAAAGTATCTTTTGGTTTGTGCTTCTAGTTCAACTGTACAAATATTATTTTCCAATAATTAAAGGCACTATGGAAAGTTATTTCCAAAAGTTGTAGCTGCTTATATTATATGCACAGATCCAAGTTTCTAATTCACAGCTGAAATGAAATCTTGCCTTAACTGCTCTTGTATTAAGAAAAATTAACTACTCTGATTGAAGCTTTTACACATCTGAACCAACCAAGAGAATAACTACATTACTTTGTCTATAGGACAGAGCACATCTAAACCCCTTCTACAAGAATATCAAGAGCTAACCAAAGCCCCGTCTCTCTAAGCCCAGATTTTTGAACAGGTTGCCCATGTAAAAATACAAAGAAGTCAGACCGTGTACCATGTATTGCTCCTCTGAAAATCAGCAAAGCCTTTGAGAAAGTTGACCTTAATCTTTTATGGTCTCTCTTTATGAAGTCAATAAATGGTAACACTTGCACTTCTACTGCAAACACTGAAGCACTTATAAATCATGATAAGAAGCATCATTTTACTATAACCATATAACAACTGACAAGAAAATCTCATTAATATTTTGATGTTGTCATTGCCATTTCTGATCCTTGGTGAAACAGGTGGCAAAGTTCCGTTCTAAATAAGCAAATTTCTTCTAAAGCTTTAGTTACTGGATGCACAACCCCACCCTTGTTCCCAGCAGAGAGCCCTTGCTGCAGGTGATGCTCCCCATGCCTCGCACCCATCCCAGGCTGGTGCTGTCCCCAGAAGGAGCCGGGGTGGCAGCACTGGGGGGGCTCCTCCCAAGGGCGCTGCCCAAGTGCACGGGCAGCAGGATGTGCCTTGGAGACCCGTGGAAAGCCTGAAGAGCTGAGAACTGGCACATGGTTCCTGTCATTGGGATGTATGATGAAAAAACAATAAAAACACATAAAGTGAAGGACTTCACTGAAACCTATAACTGTTCCCATCCTCAATAATGGTTTTAAGGAGAATTTCTGTTTTGGTTTAGTTAAAATCTGGTTTTAGCTATTTAAATGGAACACTCTTTGAAGGTCTTAATCTCATTTACAATAATTTAAGACAATTTAGACACTGAAAAACCTCTGCATATCATAAGAAGCCATGCTGATTCATTCTGTAAATGTCAGAGGTAGTACCAGATAAACACTTTATAAAATAAGCTGTAGAAGACAGTGGCTTTAGCAGATAGAGTCATAGGAGAAATTGCACGCTAATTTCCCATTCCAGTCATTCTTAGCACCTCCATTTCAGCCTTTAAGTGTGGGCTGTTTGGGTTTTGCCCCAACCCTTGCATTTATATTTTATTGTTTACCTCCTTAGTGCCAGAATTAATTCTGTAGCATGAATAATAGAACATGGCAATTGTTGATTTAATATTAAAGGAGTGACTTCACTTTTAAAAACATAAAAAGAAAACAGTTTTAAGATAGACCAAGGAAGAAAAATCATAATAAAACCACAATATGATTTTAATATCGTCAAAGGCATCTGTAAAATAGCTAGTCATTTAAAAAAGACTTTTGAAAGACTTGTGTCACAACATTGCTGAAGTGATCAATTTTAAACAGATTTACATGTAAAGTATAGATCAACTTTCTCAAAGAAAGGGTTTTTCTTTTTTAAAGGAAAATAAAATCCTGCATTATCTAACAAGACTAGAACAAAGAGGTCACTATCAAAAGTTACAGAAACATTCCATTTTTGTAGGAAATTGATAGCAGTGACTTCAGTCTACTTAGTGTGCAACAGCACTTGAATGAACAGTTATACTATGAAGGTCTGTGTCACAGACAGTACAGATAAAAATACTACTCAGACAAGATTGAGGTATTTTTCCTTAAAGATGATTCTTTTTCTTTTTTAAACAGCACGGCAATGGAAAAGACTAATCTAATGGCTTAAGCTTTAACAAACAGCACTTCCTCCTGTCCCATAACTTCTGCTAATGTGCCAAAGAACAATTTCTATCACATCAGTTGCCCAAAAAAATCCCCCAAAACTTCACTTGAAGTCATATATTGTAGAGACCAGCCAAATATATGGAAATATTATTAACTTAGAGTCTTTGTTGTTTCTGGCAGGAATTGTACAAGTGGTGTCTGAACCACTTCATTTCACACAGAATAATGGAAGTAAGGCATTTCTTTTTTAAGCAGGTCAAAGTACAGATAATATTGAGAATAACTTCTTGGTAATATTTGGTGTGCAGAAGATGTTGCATAACCAATGACAGCCCCATTTTAAGGAGACCATCCAGGAAGTCTGATCAACCCTCTAGTCACCAATATTGTAACAGCAGTGGTCACAGTAATAATGGGATTGAAAAAATTTAAAATACATAACTCCAGTATGAAGTCTAGTGAAATCCTTCCTACAACATATATCCTCTGCACTTGAATTAGACACATTTAAGTGATGCTTAATTTAATGTATTTTTCTTTCGTGCATTTTCTCTGCAGCTCCCTTCTCACTCCAGTTTCCACCCTTTATTGGAAATAAAAATCAATTTAGCTTGCCTATGCCCTTTTCTTGGAGAAAAACAAACATTCACACACACATCACTTCTTTCCTGACCTTCTTCTTCCCTACTTCATACCCAAACAAAAAAAAACAACCCAGGCACATGGCTTTTCACATCAACTGGCACTTTAGAGTAAGCTCCTCCATGGCGGAAAACTGCTTTCAGGGTTAGGACAATAGTTTCAGTACAGTGATAGATCTACTCTACCAGACAGAAGACACATTTGAATGCTTTGCAGAAAAAAATTGTTCAGTCCCAAATGGATACAAGATTCAAGTAACAGAACAATTTGCTACTCTCAAGAAATGCAGCATTTGACATGGGAGGCGGCATGCTTTCCCTCCATCTGTGACCTTTATATAAGGTGTATAAGCACTGTAAAAAGATTTAGTTGAATGCATTAATGCCTTCTTTTGAAGATTGCCATAATCTCTTTTATTTACTTTTTAAAATAATAAAAAAAATCAGTGGCAAGCAATCTATCAGGTAGTAAATTACTGTCTGAAAGTAGATAGTGAAATAAATACTATTGTTGCTTTGGAACACCTGGCATCTTAACTGAGATGCCTTTTGCTTTTGTAAATCCTCACTTCAGCATCTCATTCTGCAAAGAATGAATGTTAGCTTCAAACTTTTAAATAATTACTCCACATTGTGGCTTCTTACATTCCCAGAAGTAGGTAGTGCAATTATTCTCGGTCTCAAAATACACAGCTACGGTAAAGAGCTAAATTAAATTTACTGTTGGTTTCTCCTTTTGATCCTTCTGTATGTACAACATTTATTTTTTAAAACAAATCTGTATTAATTCTCCTGGAGGTAGGAAAAAAAAAATGTGAGAGGCTCATAAGCTACTTCCTATTGTAGGTGAGAACCAAATCTCTACCACTACAGCTCTTCCCATACAGCAGTGTTGACAGTACCAGCTGTTATTGCAATAACTACTGCTGCAATAAAGCCATTTCTTCAAATTAGAGGATGCTTACACTGCAGAATGATCCTTTTCTCTTGTACACAAGCAAGAAACAGGAAACCTCCAGTGAAACAGATCCAGCCTGGCAAAGGTTTTGCTGAGTGTTGAAATGACTCCCTTAAAGCTCTAGGTTTACAGTCCACTGTCCAAGTCCAGCAAACCATTGATCGTGAAAGAAGTTTTTTAAAAAATTAAAGAAAAAATTATTATTAAACAAAATTGAATACTGATCTTATTACATTTTAATTACTTTTCAAAATAATACTGTGACACTTATGAGAGAATCATATTGCAAGCCTTATAAAAAGCCTTGTACCTCAGTCATCTTGGAGCACATCACATAGAAACTAAAAACATCTTAAACAGTAAAAAAGCTGTAAAATGTGAATAACATAAGGTGTAGAATTTCTACATAGCTGCAAACACTGAACTCCACAAGACTTTTGAACATACGTATTTCCATAATTTCAGGGCTCCAGCATTCCCATTTAATGCTCCAAGTGCATTCACATGACTCTTGTAGCGATTCTGTTCTCATTGTCCCTGTGCATTTGGTTCCTGGAGCAGAATGAGTCAGCCACACAGCACCGCCAAGCCTCTCATCAGTACTCAGAGGTGTGACACACTTCTGGCAACCAGGGGCTCCCCAGCAAATTGCTGGCAAGAGAGCTCAAAGACAGGTAGGAACCTGTGTTCTACCAACCTCACTCTCTGCCTGCTGAAAACCAAGAGTGAGACTTGTTACAGACTTTCTCCGAGGTTTTCTCCAATACTGAAGTCCTTCATTACACCCCAAACTAAGTGGTGCTGACTGGAAGAGACTGAGTAGCGGAGACAGTTTCAACACAAGGGTATTTGTGTAGGAACAAATAACAGCACAGACTGCTCCTGTTTATAAATGGTTAGATCCCAAACTAACTGCAGTACTTCTGCAGGCCGGGCCAGATCTGGGCTGGAATTTGTCGTGGTAATTATTAGCTGATCATTGTTACCTTCTGCTGTAATCATCATGCTTGCAATGTAATTGGGCACTTCTGGCTACATTTATAAACATGCACTGTGTGTTTTTACAAGAGATACTGCTGGGCTAACAGACTGAGTGGCTTTCCATTGACATTTTGGTGTTATTTACTCATTTTTCCTTGATGATGCAAGGCATAGTTCTATCATTTGGTATTTTATGAAAATTATACGCAGTGCATTTTTTCTTTACACAGAACTATTAACCCAACAATGCTAGTGGCAGGAAAATCTTTGTGCCAAACACTATTGACTATAGCGTTCTTGACTCATTGCCAAAAAAAAAAAAAACCACCAAACCCACAACTGCATTTCAAGCTTAAATACCAAAAAAGGACAGCTTTGAGGTCAAAGACTCTGACAATCAAACCATGACACCACATCAGCTCACGCATCACTGAATATTAACCAGAAATTCATGAGTACATGTGTATCTGTTCAGATTTTACAATGTCTGAAGAGAATTACATATTCTTTTAAAAGCTATTAAAAAAAAATTAAAAATACAGTTTGAAACAACAGCAAAATATTTTGCCACAAACTTGGAAAGAAAATGCAATATTTTGTTACACTAAACAAGAATAAACAGACAGCTATACAGACAAGGAGAGGCCACAGACCAGATCTCCAGGAATGGATTTTCCTGTGGTGTGGGGACAGGGAGGAGAAGCAGCTGTCTTTAATCACAGCCCAGGACTACAACTAGTCATTTCCTTAGCATTCTAGTATGAGCAGAGACACAAAGCTTTCAGTAGGTCAAGCTATCTACCTCTAATCCCACCAAACATATATATATATACATATGCATGCATACATATATATATATGTATATAATGCAGTATTTCTTCCAAAGAGATAATTATATTGGTATCCAGTGATATTACATAATAACAGGGCAAGTTTATTACCATTTACTGCACCCAAGCAGAGCTTCTTTGTGGCCTTTAAATGTATGTTCATCTAAAAAGTGTTAAGCTATGGGAAATCAGAAAGCGTAGCCTGGCCTTCCATTTCACTGTGAGTTTTACAACTGAGGTTTCCTAAGGGGATTTTGTGTCAAAATCATGTTCTGTCCATGTTCCACACCTGCAGACAAGCCAGGAGCTGGTGAGATGGACAGAGAACAAAAGTCATCACAGAAATGTTTTATCATTGATCCTTATATATAAGGCATTACTCGCCTTTACTCCCCCACAGCTCACAAACTCCACATCCTCAGCAGAGGAATTAACTACTTTGGCATTCCAGCTGTCAGTGTCTCCAGAGAAAACCAGCATATTTTTTTTTCAGCAGTCCCAAGGCAATATAGATTTGAACATCCCTTCTTGAGTCACTCTTGAAGTATCTGTACATTACTTTGTAAAATTGAGGCCTTTCCTGAATAAAAATATCCTAGAGGTGTTAAACATAAGCTATCCCACAGGCTTTATAAATATTAATTTACTCAGCCATATAAAGTACCTGAAAGAATTTTTAATCGCCCTGAAACAGCACAAACCAGGTAGAATCCAGGTGCTCTGTGAACTTCTAGCTCAGTATTCTTGCCAGAGTCACATATCCCAGCTATATGTGAGTCACAAAGAGAACTGCAGTTCCCTTTTCAGTCAAAATAGGAAGGAACAAGGAAACAAGCAAACAAGCGAGGAAACAAACAAGAAATTGTTGAAACAGAGTTCATGGTCACTATCAGTCTACCCAAGAATATCATCTCATCTTGGCTTATTTTCCTGGGAACACTGCTTGTTTGCAGGTTTTGGTTTGTTTGGTTTGTTTTTTTAAATTTTTTATAATGGTACAGTTCAGACTTCAATTCTCTGACCTCAATTCTCTATGTGCCTAGTGTTTGAAATTGTTTAGATGCTCTGAAAAAAATACAGTCCACCAGCCAGAGACACTAAATACACAGACCTAGCAGATAACTGTGTCACACACTGGGCCATAACACACCCCAAACATTTGGATTCTATCTGTATAGTTTAGTCTCCTTTCTTTCTTCAGTGCAAACTTCTCTCTGGGTTATTTGTTCCGTCTTAATTCTGTTTCTCTAGAGAAACACCAGCTGCAGTCACTCATCTTCAGACTATGTACGACCACAGGAAAGCCAGTTTAGTTGGGGGGGTTATTTACACCACTATATACTATGCAGTGTATTTCAACACCTGAAAATTCTGCCACTGTTTTTCATATTGGTTGCATTCATATGCAACTTCTCCATGTAAACTTTATGAAGCTGGTGATGTTCTGCTGCTTCTTTTTTTAATAGGCCACTAAATAGTAAAATTAGTTCCCCAAAAGGTTTCAATATTTCCAAAGCTACTCAAAATCCATCACAACCATACAAATGCTCAGGTAAAAACTTTACTCTTATTATTTGTTTAGAGTGTTAATACATGCCATAAAGAGAATACTATGTTCAGGTGAAATTAGTGATGCAAGAATTCCACTTATTCCTGGGAGGTTTGCACAATCAGATGACATATTGTAGTACCACAGGAAGAGAAACTGCATAGCAGAAATGTGCTAAATGCTGCTGTTGGGCTCTCTTCCCCTCCTTAATAACAAAAGTCTTGAGTGCCTCGAAGGGCAATTGTAGCTGATAGGAAAGATGTGTCCTAATTATCTAGCCATCTCTTTTTTAAGTTACCAGCACTACGTTTCCATCTTAAACAATGAGGGCCAAACTTCACAAATACTTTTTACGCCTATCTGCCTGCTCTTTTTTTCCCCTCAGCCTTCCAAAAATTATTATTTTCTTTGGGATTTTTTTCCCTTACAAGGGAAGGGTGAGCCCCAACACTAAACAGCACCTTCAGCTGTGTGACTCAGCCTGCCGGGGGGGATGCCAGCCTCGGGCAGGCCCTCTGGAAAGAGGGAAAACTGAGACATGAGGAAAGGGAGGAACACAACTGATTTTAGCGAAGTGAATGACAGAGGAAGGGAAACCAAATCCAATGAAAGCAAGTCCCTAAATTTAAATTTCAGTCAGGAAAAGAATCGGTGGGGGAAAAAAGTGCTGTCCTTTACACAAACTAGCTCTGTCACAGGACAAGAATTAAGCAGACAAAGCCTGTTGCAGAGCCACCTTCTCGACCTCCTCGAATACCTTTCAGGAGACGGTTTTGCACATGCAAAACATCAACTTTGTTCTTAAACCACGCATATTGCCAAGCAGTGACATCCACCCACCCTCCTTCCCTGCCAAGGCCTGCTGCTTTCCCCCCGGGCGCACAGCAGCCATTTTGCAGCCTCGAGTCACTTCAGCTCACACTCCTTCAAACGTTTTCCCAGCCTGAGGCTCGGACATTACACCCAAAGTAACAGAAGAAAGGAACACGGCACAAACTCACTCATCGCCATGGAAACAGCCAAGCACCAGGCCCAAGCACAGGGCAGAGCATTCCTTTTGCCGTGCCTTTGTGGCACTCAGCCTGCAGCCGCAACGCAGCTGGACCCCAGCTCCTCCTCGGCGCTCCTGATCGCTGTCCGCTCCCGACTCCTCCTAGGGCATTGAGGCTCAGGAAGGAAGAGGCATTTTTCTGCGGGATCTCTCGTAAAATGCTTTCTGTGGCTGCCTCTGGCAGATGCTGTTTATAATATGCCTCTTTCCTAAAGTCATAATCTTACTTTAAAGCCTCTTGCTCTCCCTGACAAATTTATACTAAACTGGATTGTGGTTAATACAGCTCAGGTTCTCTGTGTTGTTTTGCTTTATTGTCTCTAGGGTTGGTTTATCCTTCATACTTGCCTCTTCTAATGCAGCCACACAGAGAAAGACATCAACATTTCTTTTGCAGTAATCTCCCAAATCTCTTTCCTTCGTCTCTTTCCTGCTTCAGTGTGCTGCATGTTTTTGTCATTTAATAGGTTAGATTTTTTTTTTTTTCTGTATTGGTTCACTGCTCCTAGACTTCATATTTTACATCATGTACGCTAAACTTTGTTTTCATTTACTGGCCCACACATTTAGGAGATGCCTTTATCTCTGAAGCAGGTTATGTTGCTCCTCATTACGTAAGGCTGCCGGCTAGTAAAATGTCAAACATTAAAATTAAGTCTTTTTTACTGCTTTGGCAAGTCTACCTCGATGCATTTTTCTGCATTTAAGTAGCTTACTGATAGGGAAGGTGTGTGCTAATGTCTTTACAAACAATTCGATGGGTGAAGGTGTGGGTGTTACCGTCTTTGAAACGGGTCTGGATGTCTCTGCTGACTTCGGCCAGCAGGTTTGTTACAGAGCCCCGGCAGGCTGGCTCCTGAAACGAACAAGGGTCTGCACAAGCCTGAGTTGCTGAGTTTGGGGTAAAATGACAGGTTCAAGGGGGGGATATGTGGCAACAGCATAACCTGCGTTTTAGTAACTGGGTGCTCCAGAAACATCTGAAACACCTGCTGCCCGAAGAGGTGAGGGTGCAGAGCCAGCTCCACCAGCCTGTGCTCAAAGCTGTGCCTGATGGAAGTTAACTGCCGCTTACCACTCAATTACGTCTGATTCATGGAAGTCAGTCAGCAGAAGTCTGCGTGTGCTAGAAAAATGTACACCTACATTTTGGTTAACATGCAAACAAACAATAACACCAAAGCTGGGCATGCTAACAGACACAAGACGTCGAGATTGACAGCTTGAATAAGTTTCAGACTCACACTGATACTTTGCTTTCACTCAAAACTCTGCTTGCAAACTGCTCTTTAAAGTGGAATCTCCATCAAATTTTTCCCGGCTAGATTTAAGACAGGCCCTCTGACTGTGGTCTCTACCAGCACCGCTAAAGGTTTGCCAGTTACTGCCAGTAATGGTGATAAACTTAAAAGCTGGTGCTGCTTGCTCAGCGATCCATCAACAAATTACAAAAGTACTTAATCTGATACACAGTAAATCCATAGTTTAAAAACCCTCCTAATGTCAGTGAGCCTCCCTACAGTGAATAAAGATAAGCGCGTGTAGGAGTCAGGTGAAATTCACGTTACCTTACTGTGTTCCAAAGACAGACAGTGAGCTATGTGATAACTCATAGGGGCTACAGCAAGAGTTTACATCCAAATATTTTGAATACTGAAAAAATATCCATTTTGGCTTTAAATGTGTGTAGTATAGAGAGAGACAAATATAACATAGTACTTCTGGACTTAAGTAGCCTTTAAGGAGTGCAGGGGGCATTAGCTCCCGCACTGTTTCTAAGGGAAGAACAAAAAGACTCTTCTGTTGCTTTAACTCTTGGTTTTCACACTGAGAGTTAGTAACCAAAGGGCTGGGGAGGCAGCTGGCTCTTGTCTCTGCAGGTAATTGTGTGGAGCAGGGGGAGAGAGTGCTGGGTTTCCCCAGCCACTGCGGTCTGCAGGGAAGGCTGGATGCTCATGGAGCAAAAGGAGCTCTTCTCACCTTTTTCTTCTCCCAGTTCCTCCTCCTATTGTTGTACTTTTTTTCTTGCTCTACTACATATCTTTGAAATACTTCAGAAGTTTATGGTATCACAGGACTTTTTTATTAGTAGTATTGTAAGGAGTTGAAATGGTCATCATGTATCCAGGCCTGAAAGAATGTAAATCAAAATATCCCTTTTCTTACCTTCTTATTTTCTTTCAGGAATTGTGAAGCTATGGGCCTCTGTTAGAGTAAAAATAATACTTATTACAACACAAAATTAAAAGATTCCAAACAATTAGAGTTGGACCATCCCATGCTTTTATCTGTAAAGACTTCTCTTTCTCATCTGCTGAATGTGAATGGCCATCTCAGTGGATGACAAAAAAGTGTCACTAGGACAAGGTCCAAGTTTAGGGCTGAGGGTCTATCCCTCTGCAAATTCAGAGCTTCTCGCCCACCTCTATTCCTACAAAAAAGTCAAACTGCCTGAATGAGCTGAGCTGTTGAAACTGTAACAAGGGATAAATACTTGGTCTCTAGATCATGATACTGCCATTCTGAAGGTCATCTATGGATTTTGGCAGACAAAATACGCAGGGAAAAAGCATAATTGAGGATCGAAGTCTGATGGAGTGTTTTCATTTGTTTCTTGGAGATTCAAAAAGCTTTCCATACTTGTTCCCTTTTTTCTTTGAAGTGTCAACCCAGCTCAAAATGGGCTCTGGGACTTCAAGGGGCTTACAACCTGATGTGACAAGTTCCACATACAATTAAAAAGGTATATTGACATGTGCAATCTCTGCTGTGTGTGAAAATAGAGATTTAACAGTAAATAAGAAAATGTGTTTAGTGTTTTAGGGGATTCTCTCTCTTTCCATCAGCTACTTGGGAGATTGAAAAGGGCTGTGAAAAGCAAGGAAAGAAAGCATGACAAACAAATGTTTCACAGTGCTCAAAGTCACAAGCAGCTATGCTGATGCCATGTTGAAAGTATTTCAGCCAGAAAACCTCCCCCTGCCTTATTCTCCCAGCTGCATTTTCTGTTGTGAAGGAGAAGTTTACTCTACAAGTTATCAGAAAAGCAAACAAACAAGGAAGTTTACACAAAAATCAAGGGGAATGGAATGATAGGACAATGACAGAAAACAACAAAAGCAAGGAAATACACAGATAAATGTCAAATGCACCCCCTGGACCCTTCCATTTGTTTTACAACAGCTAATTTAAAAGACTCCTCCTTCCTTACTTTCAGGATGCCTCCTGCTGTTTCAAGGTTTGAAGGCATTCAATACCACTTACTTTTAGTACCTGGTGTGGATTTCACTAGCACTAATGGATGCACATTAGGGGTGGGAGAAGACCCTCTTCGCAAAACTTCTGGGGACAGAACAGAAATTGACCTGGCAGAGAAATCTATGATCCTGTTTTTAGGAGTCAGTTTTGCCACAAAATTCATGCACAGACCTGGATGATAATACTTCATCTTTTTCTGCTTAAACTCCCTATCTCCATAACAGCAAGATAATACATTTGCTTGGTCTTTGTGGGTGAGATTTCCAGTATCACTGAGAATTAGCTTGAAACAGAGAGTAAAATCTCCCTGGCTTTCAGCAGGAGGATATTATATATATGCTTTCATTTGTATGCTCAGGTTTTCCCCAGCTGTCTGTCTGGATCAGAAGTGTTTTGGGTCAGAGATATTCAGTGTATGTATTTCAGTGTCTGTGTTAACCCCAGTTCACACAGCGGAGCTCTGATTTTGGATGGGCACACCAAGCACCAGTGAATAACAGTAATTGAGTGGGGAGTGTGGGCCGCTGTCTTTCAGCCAGGAACCTGGGATATTTGGTTGGATTGAATCTGAATCGAAGGCAGATAAATTTAGCCTTGGATTCTTTTATTTTATTTGTTTCAGACAGGATCCAACATGCAAGAATGGGCTAGGCAAATTCCTCTGCTCTTTTCTGAATAGTAGTGTGAAAAATGGAAACAGCTTTGTTCATGAACAAAATTAATGGGCTTGGGATGTTATTTTCAAATTGTTGTAAAAAGTTTTTCATAACAACACTTCTTTTACAATTTTTTTAATTGCTCAGGAATATTACTTTTCTTCTTTAGTGAAAGGTCACACAACTATATACTGTCTCTTAAAATCAGTGAATGCATAATGGCTTCTTCTGCTCTAACAGGAATCATTAAACAAATTCATAAATCAATGAAGCACACCAATGCATTACTTTAATTATCATTTTTGCTCAGATGGTTGGTTTATGTAATGTAATTGTTTACTATGTCTGAGTATTACTCCAGAGAAGCTTGACTGGATCTTCATTTCAAAATCTATTCTAATTTCTTAAGGGTTTTTATGAAAGTAACAAACACTAGGCTATGGAGTAGACCAAAGAAATTCAGTTAAAGGAAAAATACACCCCTCCTCCCCTCCTCTTTTGGCATTTGTCATGAGATAATTTTAAACATTCTTGTCATTCTGTGTGTTTTCTTAGAGATGAATGCTATCCTTAGATTTGTCAGTTAGACCTCCATAACAGTTTTTAGGCACTACAAAGCGTTACATGTCATTTGATAGGCAGAGTTTATGAGTTGCGCTTCAGTTTATGAGTTGGCCTCAAGAGTACCACGCTTAGGGTATTAGACACGACCAAACAGAAAATGGTAGACATTAATAGCATGAGGAGCACTGACATTTTTCTTTGAAATGCAAGGAATAATGGGTTAAGATGAAATACTATAAAATTCATTTTCTTGAAATAATATTTTTCCTAGCTGAGTGGCACAGAATAGCTAAGTGTTTAACAATCATGATTTATGCTTCTAGCAAAATCAAGAGCTTGTCTCAGAAATAAAGGGATTAAAACCCTTTCAACAACCACAATTTGGATTATTATTTATTTGTTTTCAGCTTTTGGAGTTTGTGTTTTCACTGAGAAATGAAACTTCCATAATATGATAACCTTGGGCAGTGGGGTTTTCAGAATAAAATAGAACTAAGAGTATCGTGAAGTCCCTGTGATGGGATTTACAAGCGCCCAATGGCCTGGATGAAGTTAACTCAGGCAGCAAATTAGGGCCCTGCTCAGGGTATTGAACAGCAGGAAGTGAGGATATTCCTCAGCCAAACAGACTTTGAGAGATCTGAGTCAAAGACCAGGATTTCAGGGGAGCATAAAGGGGAAATCTGGGCTGGAGGAGGGAGGCTGAGAAAGGCTGTACATTTACAGTGTAGAACAAAGGACTGTATTAGATGAACAGATCACCTGGATGAGAATGAGCTTTGCATTTATCCCTGAAGAACAGTATCAGCACTGTTCTTTTGTATCCCTGTAGTCTCTCAAATTGGCTACGGTAGGACATTTGTGATTTTCAGACCTTCAAAACTGAATGGATTGAAAAGAATCTGTGACTTCTCTCACCATGTATCTCATAACCTACATATTCCTTCAGTGACCAGGCATGAGAATGCATATTTCTGTCCCATGTCTTTTTTCGAGTAAAGAGTAGAAATGTCTTTAGTTTATTTTTATTACATACAGGATGTTTAAATGAGAAGTGCTATCTAAGTTTCTCATTAATGTTAACGTGAGTCACGTGTTTATATCAGATACAGGTCCCCTGAAATCTGTATCTCCCCATATGTGGGACAATCCATCTTGGGATCTAAAGCTAATAAGTTGGTAATAGGACAATCATATGAGCTTTGCTTATTTACAACTGTAATTAAAGTCATTCAAAAGCAGTAGTGAGGAGAAGGATATATGAAGCCATGTTGCTTTATAAGTGAAAGAAAGCTGCTGCATAAGATGACTAGAACAATAAAATGTCATGTTTATTACATCAGGGCTAGGTCTACCAGAATCAGTGGAGTTTCATCACAAATTACTATGGTTATGTCTTACTGTGTTCAGATTCTGTGGATCTTGCAGCTTTAGGAATAATAGTATAGTATTTAAAGGGTCATATTTTAAAATCATGCTGATAATTTAGAAATGAGACACAGAAATTTTTTAGCAAAATTTTAAGAAAAAGTAAATTGTTAAGCTGTTTCAACTGCTGTAGCCAGATATCCTTGGTGTAATCTGGAAATTAAAATATTTAGGGATTCCATTTCTTTTGTATAGTGTGACATTTCAAAGAAGTCTTTAATTTTGTCTACACCCACCTCAAACATCCCCCCTCCAAAAAAAAACCAAAACAAACAAGCACAAACAAACAAACAAACAAACAAACCAAAACCTCCAATAATAATTCAGCAGTGTTAGTAATGCATTTTCCCCAGGGTCTTATAAACTTCCACATATGTAATGTTTTCTCCTAGTGGTGGCATGTTGCTTCAAGGATTGAAATATAGTATTGCATGGGCTGGAAATCTTAGGGTGTCTCTAGAGACTAGCATTTGTCTTGAAGAACAACCATTAACACAAACTGGTCCATAAGCTGTACCTCAGCAGGACTTATGATTTAACTGTCTGTTAAACTACTCTAGTTTTTTGTCTTTGCCCTTTCTAGAGTGTGATTTTTGTGCCGATCAGAAACCAGCTGAGTTTCCCAAACACATGATAATAGGAAGGGTAGAAACCTGACATCCTGCCATACTAAGAGGCTTCTGCTGCAGGTTGTGAATGACCAGTGGTGTACAATTTCTTTGTCTTTGTGCAACTTGTGAAGCTCTGTAAAGGAGTTCTTACTATTTTTAATCATTTGTGGGAATCTGTAATCAAAATCACAATCAGTTGCTGATGTGCTCCATGTAATCTTAATTCAGAAACATGCTATCATTAATTGTGTTTTGCTAGCATTAGGAAAGGAATCTTTTCAGCAGAGACCAAATCATATATCAGAGTATTTTGGACTGAAATAAAATATCATTTGAGCTTCAGAAAGCTAAAGGGTGTTGTCTGCAAATTTACTTATGCCTGCTTTTGCTGTATATTACTCTAAATTAGTTTTCCATACAACTTCTCTGAGAAGTATCTAGACACACCTGGGTCTCCAGAAAAATAACCAGCATCAACCCAGCTCTCTTTTGTCTAGATTTAAGGTTGTATGGCATGTGTCTCAGCAACAGCACAGACCTTTTATCCCCTTTCTTGCAGGGAAAATTTCAGTGAGTGGTTCTGTTTGTAAGACAGAGGAATTTTTAAATTCTTAGGAAACACACAGCAAAAGCCATGTTACAACAGGTAATGTTATGAAACAAACAATAACAAAAGTTGCACAAAACAGAGAGAACATAGTGAGTACTACCTTTTCAAGTGACTTTTTTGGTTATAAATCACTTACTGTCATCATATGTCAACCTGATCCATTCTTAGACCCAACTTATGCTGCACCAAGGGAAATATAGCCTGGATATTAGGAAAAAGTTTTTTACAGAAAGGGTTATTAAGTATTGGAATGGTCTGCCTGGGGAGGTGGTGGATTCACCATCTCTGGATGTGTTTAAAAAAAGACTGGATTTGGCATTTGGTGCCATTGTTCAGTTGAGGTGTTAGGGCTCGGTTGGACTTGATGATCTTGGAGGTCTCTTCCAAACTAGTGATTCTGTGATTGTGTGAACTTAAAAAGATACAAAATGCTTAGGACTTGAAAGAAGTTGAAATTTCATTTCAACTAGCATGAACACATTTGTTGGTATAATTTGTCTGCCTGCAAATTGAACAGTTCACTGTTTATCCTTGATCTCTGTACTGGTTTTATCAGCAGAGATGGGTTTGGCTGTAAAAAAATATGACCTTGTACCATAAATTAACTACCTGGTTTTGTGAGCAGCAGTTGCAATGATCTTTTGGGGGGTGAGGGGTATCTGTTGTTGTTATTTTGTTCTTAGGGTTGTTTTAAATATAGTTATCTCTTGAGCACTGCAATATGATCAGATCTGTACCTTGCATGGATGGGGGCTGTCCAACAGGACTTCTGTTCTTGGATAGTGCAGTCAGGCCCACAATTTAGCCTGCTGATTTACCATGTCAGAACAGATTTTCCCTCATCCTTTCCCTGTTAGACTGCAGCTCTTTGTTGTCTGGTGGAGGCAGTTGCTCTCCTCAGTGAATCAGTCAGTGGCATCACCGTTCTCTGCAATGCTTCCGCAGCTCCCTGTTGAGTCTAACTGTGGGCCAAACTGGGAGAGAAATACACATTATCCATATTATTACTGTTCCATCTAAGTAAATAGCCATGATCCCGGAGAAGAAAGTGAGAGCATGGCCAATCATCGGTGCACTAGTGCAAGAAGATTGCACCCCCGGAACGATGAGGTCTGAGTGGCGCGGATACACGTAAGCAGCTGAGAACCTACATGGGA
Source organism: Promerops cafer (assembly GCA_013398275.1). Taxonomy (NCBI): domain Eukaryota; kingdom Metazoa; phylum Chordata; class Aves; order Passeriformes; family Nectariniidae; genus Promerops; species Promerops cafer. The sequence goes on along the minus strand of VZSE01005712.1, from coordinate 2,646,824 downwards.
GGGAGTTTTCTTTGCACTGTTTTCAAAACAAGTCCATGCCCTAAGGGCATAGCCTGCTCTCCAGATGGAATATAGTGAGGAAAAAAGGCTTCAACTACAGACCAAACAGCCAAATGTCTTCTCCAAAGCTATCCTGATTTATTTATTTTTTACAAGGTTTTGATTCATTTTGTTTGAGTGAAATGGCTGCTATTTCTGCCTTTGCTCAGTTTGAACATGTTTTAATAGAGGATTAGTCTCCTCAGGCAGGTGCAAGGAAAGTGCTTACAGGGTACGACAGTGAAAAGAACCGGCCGGTAGGGAACAAAATCTCAACACGTTGTGGTATAATAAGCCCATTTAAACAGAAGTGAATGTTTGACATTTACATTTCCCTGTCTCCTGTACAAGGCCAGAACAATGTTCTGAAAATATAAAAGTGGTGGAAAATATTTTGCTTAAAACAACAAAAAAAAATCCCTTTAATTTTTTAAGCCTCCAGCCCTGACAACTTGTCATGGGAAAAACTGGGTGCACTCCATCCCTAGGGACAACTCTGTTCTCAGTTGTTCCACAGATCAGCTCTGGTGTCACTTTGGAGAAAAGACACCTGCTCCTGTCTCAGCCAGTGGTGAAACAGCTAGCACTATTAAAAAAATTAAGAAAAACTTAAAAGGAATGGGAAAAAAGAGAAAGTGAAATTGATGAAAATTAGAGACTGGGGATAGGAAAATTATAAGAGAGGGAAAAAATTAATAAAGCCTATGTTATTTACTCTAACTTTCTAAAGCCATGAGTAATGCGTAATTTAAATATGTTTAATTAATTAATCCAGTAAATGGATACCTAGCAATTTCAAGGAGCTAGCAAATAAGCTAAAATAGATTACATTATCAGAATGGGCAGAGAGCATGCCCAATAATATCTGAGCTAATTTGTCTGTTAAATAACATATCATTGTTCCACTTTAAATTCCTCCTTAAAACCTCTTTGCTCTGTTGCACCTGTGAATGGTAAGGCTTATGGTTTGCAAGGAATACTACTGATTATGCTGGTGAATTTTGTCTCATTTTCTTTTGCTTTATACTATTTGTAGTGTCTTGCACTTAAACACAGCACAGGAATTTTTCCCGCCTCTTTAGAAGGATTTCAGCAGAGTGGACTTCAAGTAAGAACAGTTATTATGCTTGTAGACAGCATACTAATACTACTAAAAAATTAATAAAAAGAATGGCATTGAGTAGCTCATACTTTGGTTTAGTTCTTGAAAGTCATAATCATAATTAAAGATAGATTTTCTAGTTAATTTTCTAAGAAAAGTAAAGCATAAGAGAGACTTTTCATCTCTAGGATAAATATCTGCAATATTCATTGTCTTAACATTTTTAGGAAACTGATGAATACGTAAAAAAAGAAAGAACAACAATAAAAATTAAATACTTTATATCTATATGAACAAAACTATTGAGATGAAAAAAAGCTGGTCTGGATGTCTGCCAAAACTTATATCTAACACAGATCCCTTTAGGCTCAGCTAACCTTGGTTTTGATAATGGAGAGAGAGAAATAGGGCAAGAAAAGGGTTACAGTTTTGTGTCAGCAGAAGTGATGTAGGCACTTCTACAGGAACAGTGTCATGGTGACAATTGCATAGAATGAGAATGAAAGTGAGGATGTCTGAATAAGGATGCTTTTTGACCTATGTATGAACCAAAATGCAACTAATTAATAATAAGATGATAAAGAAAAGTTTTATATCTAAAACTAGTGAAAACTTCATAAAGAACTTTAATCCCATCTGCCTGTCTCCCAGAAAGATTAAGACAAATCCAGAAATTATTTTGATTCTTCTATAAAGTCTTAGTCTCAAAGCCTATCTTGGCTTAAATTCAAAAGGCCAATGTGTATTTTTCAATTACTGACATCTGAATATCTCATTAGTATGTTGAAATTATCACTTAAATGACTGTTTTATTTGCCTAAGTGCTGATTTAATAGACCGAATCCAAGATTTGGCAGTATTGTCAAGGCACCCATTTTTGAAAAGTGAGTTCTGACTTTGAATTATATGTGACAATCTTTGTGCTGCTGTTCAGTGCAAGCAAACCTTCAATCTATCCACCATGGCAGTTCTTATACCAAAACCTGAGGTACTGTACACAACCTATTAGATCCTCCAATGCATCCAGATTTTGTCTTTGGGTTTTGTTTGGTTTTTGATTGTTTGGGGATTTTTTTCAACTTATTTACAGAAAAGCACTACCGTTTAGGTGGGTTTTTTTCCAATTTTAACTGCTCCGTTATAATCAAAACTTCATTTCCTGGGTATAACAGCTGATGTGAGTTTGGACGAAAAAGACCGGAGAACAGCCTTGTAGGTAGCAGAAGAAGTGAGAGAGACTAGAAGCTTAAAGGGTCCAGAAGGGATGAATAAAGGAAGAGTTAAGGGTACCTTGAATGACACATTTGCTGACGACAAGCGGATAACGAGTAATGAAAAGTTGTTAGATAACCACCTTCCATTGAATCCTCATTCTACATATAGGAAACTCTTGAAAAGGCAGATTTTTAGGTTAAAATCTCTCTCTTAATCATTGAACAGGGAACTGGCCAATCTGGGAATTTTGGCTCTGTTGCTAACTATCAAAAAATCTATTGCAAATTTAAAAGAAACATCATAGCAACAACAAACAACAAAAACTTCAAGATCTCCCATTATAAGAAACTCATTTGATACTACCAGAAAAGTTGTTTGAAAATACAGAGGAATTGAAATGTATAATATCCTTTTAAAGTGAAACTGAGCTCATTTTATTAATAAACAGTTTATCCTTGTAAGAGTGTTATAGTAACATGGCACAGCTTTGTGGAATAGAAGGCTCATTCTCTATGGCTTTTCTATTATTATTAACTGCAGGAACACATAAAAGGTGCTACATTTGCAAAGTATTATTATTCAAACCTATCAATGTTAAAAATCCTTTTTAGCTAATTTGCCCTCACAGCTTGAAACACCCTGGCAGTTCTTGAAGCTCTGGTGTTTTCTCTAGACAGCCTTTGGCATAATTCCAACAGTGATTCTGACCCTTAAAAGACCTGGGACTTCAGCTAGGGCCCGTCAGTCACACCAAACTGTGACAGATCTGTGGTGTGGGCAAATACCACGGAGAGGCTCTGATGCTGTCCTCACACTCATTTTAACTAACTCGCCTGAAAAGTCTTGGGTCACGTTTTCAGAGCAGCGACACTATTGTTTCAAGAAAAAGAAAATGTATGGTTTATTATTGCATGAGGATACACAATGCAAAAGTGCCTTCAAAAAGTAAATATATATTTGTTCCTATGGACCACAATCACAATGAGATACACAGATACTTGAGTGTTCAAATGTGTGCATGCAAAATTAGAAGGAAAATAGACATGTTCCTGAATGAGACATTTTTATTTTTGAAATTGATAGTGCCTATTACGTGCAAGCTACTTTGCATTTTTACAGTTAGGAAATGTCAATAAATCCATGGCATGTAAAAGGGCACTGCTACTATGGCAGTTATTGGAATTCTATAGTTTGTCAAATACATGTACCTCTTAATTCAATAATCTTTAAAAGCAATACTCATTGTGGTTTACAGTATGACACCTGACCTTTTGTTAATGTCAAATACCATTTTGCTTTAGCATGGAAAATTACTATATTTCTATAAATATAATCATTATTCTTGGAGAAAATGTATTAAAGAAATAGAATAGGAAACTGATCAGCTAATCAATTATTTCACATGACAGTGATTTTATGTATTATTGTTGACATTTCTGTAAGTACCCTAAAAAGGCCCTAAAAGAGAACAGCAACTCTGAGTCAATATTCTGCCTGTAATACTGGCCTATGAGCTGAGAGCAGAGAAAAAACCAAAAACTCTGTTGTGCTGATTGGCAAGAAGAATGTAGCATTAGGTTGTTTTTCCAGCCAACCTCGGTAAAATTTCTGGCAATGCTTATACAATATGTGGTTTGGACCTCTCCTTAAAGGTAGCTAAGTACAATTTACAAAATACCTATTTAGTTGTCATAGATATGTCCAGTTCTGCCTTAAAAGCAAGCTAGCAGTAGGGGAGATAAAGAATTCACTTCCAAATCATTAGGAGATACAGAATTTTTTTGCTATGCTAAGCAAATATACTTGCCATTGAATGAAATATATCAGTTAAGCTCAAATCCACTGCTTGACCAGTTTATTCATGTAGATTATCTATTAATATATGCTTTTCTTTTCATGTTGACAGGATAAATCTCATTGATTTATGTGAGCATTTGTCTTAGAGGGAGAGTGTAGGTTAAAAAAGAACTCAGAAATATGTGTATTTTTTTATGTATCTCTGCATAGGTAAATATGGCAAGAGATTCATTTCTACTGAGCAGCTGGACTTTACTGAACAACCTTGCACAGAAGTGTATTGTTCTTTCTGTTGGGATAGACCAAGGCAGAATTTTGGCCTGTGGAAGAAAAGCAATGCACTTTCTTTTTGTTTATGATGTGCCTCCAATGGTGCTTCATGTGCTAGAAAATTATCCTTTAAATAGAAATCTTCTTCACCTTCCATGCTTGGCATTGACATTGTTTTCTTTATGAGGTAAAGTGTAGAAAGATAGTGTAGAAAGACAACACAGCCTTAGCATGGCTTAGCAAGAGAGTGGTGCCAGATTTAGACTTTGTTTATGACATAGTTCTTCTATGAATATGCAAGCAAAAATCAAAAGACTCTCCAGCTTGTGAAAAGGAATTCATTATGAAACCCCACAACAAACCTAATGAGAACTTTAACGATTCCTTATTCAAATATTATATTAGAGGGCAAAAGAGTAGCAGAGATGAATCAGTTGCCTTACTAATGTATGAAATAATGGAGACATAAGCTACATTCATGTGTATGGAGAACATGAGGATATTTTGGAATATTTATGTGGACATTTTAGGTTATTAAGCTTTCTGCATGTTATTTAAAACAAAGAAGATGGGTTAAAAAGTGGGAGTCAGAATAGGGCTGTTTGAAAGAGCCTTTCACCTCCAGAAGTTTCTTTGCTAAAGATGATAGAAGACTCAGTCACCTAGACAGGAATTTTTAAAAATGAACTACCATCTAGAGAAAAGAGAATTTTCCAGGCACAGCATTTTACTACTGCTGTTACAGACTTTGCTAAATCTGGCCTGGACATTTTGCCCTTAGACATTCAGTAATTGAAATGACCAATAGAGGCTATGGCCATAGCTTTGAAAAAACCTGTGTTGCCTACTTGTGATTCATTGCTGGTTGCTTAGCTTCCCCTAAAAGTCAACTCCTCATTTACAGCCTTTCTCTAAAGGCTGGAGAAAAGGTAATGTGAGTTATGAACCTGCTTTTCAGGACACAGACAAAAGTCTTCTTCAGGACCTTACTGAATTGGTTGGTGCTGTTTTCCATCATGGGAAGCAGCTACCCCAGGGCTTTGAGAGAGGAAGGAGGTCATGTGAGTGCTTCTCAATCCACTTCAGACAAAATGAGCTGGGTTAGCTCATACTCACCTTCTCCAGTCCATTAAGCTTTCCCAGTTCATTTTGTCTGTAATGCAAAGGAATGTGTACACAAACTCCTCCACAAACAGAGCTGGGAGGATGGCAGCTTCTGGTGGAGTAAAGTGACAGACCACTGGGGAAAAAGCCATTTTCCATTGCTTGCTCAGGAATGCTTTCCCATGAAGTCTAAGTCAGAGCAGACAGACAGTCACCTTTTATGCAAAGCATGTTAAAGTCTGGCCCAATGAGGCTCCCTGAGATAGTTTTGTAAGACTGGCTCTTGGTGGAGAAACTTTTAGAAAAGTCAATAGTTAACCCACAACCATTTTAAAGAGAGATTGATAATGAAAACTTTAAAAACAAAAAGTGAATGCTTAACTAAAAATCTTACTTGCACCTTAATATGTGTATAGGAAAGCAGGTGGATGTCTACCTGATTTACTAGAAGATATATTTGAAAGTAAATGCCTTTGAAAAAAAATAGATATTTAATTACAGTAAATTAATGCAAATAAATTACAAATGTCAGGATTCACCGGAAAAATCAATAAAATCTCTGACATTCCTTAAAAGAATGCATGGAATATCTGAGAACTATGGATGTATCCACTGAACACTTTCGAAAACCGAAAGACAACAGGGAATAAAAATACAGAAAGTTCTTTGCATATATAAAGACAGAGAGCACTTTGCACTCTTGACCACAACCTTACAAACCAATGATATTTCATGGTACAAGAGTGGCTTCAGAGTCTTTAGACAGAGCCATATACAAGCATTTAATTTCAAAATCGGGTTGAAAAACATCTGTTATTTCACAAGAATCGTAAACCTATGGTTTTGTCTAATGGAACACTAAGGCCTGTATTTAACTTTTATCAGATGAATCATTCTGTACCCTCTCACCTTAAGCAAATTAAATGCTTCAGTTGTGGCATTTCAGGGCCTATAAGCCAAATTATGTAGACTCCTCAGGCCCAAATATATTACTGGTAGGGGAGCACTAATTTTAAGATATTGTAACATATACCACATCATTTTCTCTTTTCAGTTACAAATTTATCTCTTCTAACGTGAGAGAATGAAGTATGGAAAGAGATAAGGAAAGGAACATGACACTGGAAGCCTAACTGGTTTAGCTTAAAATTCAGCAGCATCTACTGCTTTGCTGAAGGAATGTAACCTGCTGGTGACAGCAATCATGACTTGACAGAGGATCAATCACAAGAGTTACAAGTGCTTTGCCCTTTTTCTGATATGTGACAGTTTTGGAAAACAGCATCCTAGATAATCCCTTGTGGAACAACTTTTTGGATTATCTCTAGTGACCCTAGTTTTCCTACACAAACATAAATGTGCTTCATATTATTAGCCCCAGTTAGGATAATAGCCTTGGTAACAAAGAGGTGCAGAATAACTGGGGAGCTTTTCTGTGTTTGACAGATACAAAAGGCACCTTGAACGAACAGAATAAAACAACAACAACAAAAGTGTAAAGCTACCTGCAGCTGCACTGTGCAGCTCTGGTGGGAACAGTTTTACTGACTGTGAGGAGTTTAATTCAGTCCTTGCATTTCTTCTGTTTTTAGCCAGTAGGATTTTAATGAAATAGTCAGTCTAGTTTCCTTCCAAAATTCACACATTAATTTAAAATTGGAGTACTACAGCTATGAGCCAGACCTCTTTTACTTGGCCAGTGTTCATTCTGCAACGATGTAAGTGGCTCCTGCATTAGCAAAGTCTTCCATGTCCAAAGACTAGGAGAAGATTTGGAAGATTAGGACGCACAAAGTTTTGAAAGGATTTTCCAAGTTTGATATTTGCACCTGTGTAACTAGCAAAGGACAAAGTTTAGCCCTTAATATTATTTTATCCTGGCAGCATTTTAATACATCTTGGTTTGATTTTGCATCAATTCCTAACTCCTTAACAGTTTTAAATATGGTTGTGACTTACAGCTGGGGTCACTGAACAACGTTAGCCAAACATCCAGAGTGTGATATTTTATTACAGTTAAGCTTTTTCAAAAGCCAAGAGGAATCTGTGAAGAAAATACTAGAGATGGGATTTTTAAAGTCTATATGGCTTCAAAGTCATATAACTTATTTACGTATACTTTAAGGATATTGATTCCAAAGAAGAAATGCACCCACAAAAAGAAACCCAAGTCTAATGTGTAAATTGCTTTAAAAACTGTAGTTGCTGTAATTACATGGAGCATTTTACAAGCAACTAGGGACTGCTTTGGATAGATGACTGAAATTTAATCAGTATCTGGCACAGATTGCCTTTCTTTCACACCTCACATTTCTGAAGTACTCTTCTAGGGGAACCTGCTAGAATTGTGAGCCTTTGTTATCACATTTATCTCTCTATGCAGCTTCCAAAAGAGTGACTTTCCCAGATCTCCCAGAAGATATGGGTCTGGGTCCTTTTTCAGGAGCACATGTCTTTCTTTTAATTTTTGGGCAAAGTTCATTCCAGTACCCAGGCTCAGGTTTGTAATCACATGGAACTTTATGTATGAAATATAGAAAATATTGTTAACGCTGCTACCTGGTACTACAGGATAAAGGAAACATGCACAGCTCTTTGTACTGACAGGACATAAACAATTGTGCTAAACCTTTTATTAAATTATTATTATTACTTATTAAAACTTCTTCTTCGGGCTTTATTTTATTATTTGTATTAGCTGTCATGAAACTGTCAGTTAAAGAAAGGGGGCTCCCAATGATCTATGCTTTTTAAAGTCAGAAGGAAACAGAAAATAATTAGGTATGGTAAATGTGAGAATTGATCTATCTGAAGAGTGTGACGTTTACAAGGAAAAAAAATCAATAAGTTTACACCATACAGATTAAAACCATGTATCAATGTTTTAAATTGTTCAAGATGTAAAGATCTGAAAGTCTAAATAGAATTCGTGATGATGACTTTTATTAAAATCCTAAGTATTGGAAGATATACAATGACTGTCTAGATTCATTACTGTATTATCTGTTTTGTAGAAAAATAATATCCTTTACCTGCTGCTTGTTTGTAAAATCCTCATTACTATGCCTAATATACTCTGTCCCTGGAGTAAATTAAAACATTTCCTTCTTCGGTACTATGCTTTCCCTTGAGTTGGATTCTTTAAAGGTATTCTTTGAGGAATACAGGGACTATTCTGTGACATCTGAGTTCTGGAGATCAATTTATAGCTGTTAAAGATCATGAAGAATTGGCCATTAAAACAGTTACTATTTGACAAATAACAACATTTGTGTTTAGCCTGGGTATTTATCAAGCAGACAGAGCACTTATTCCTGATGCCTGAATGAAAGTCTGCACGAACAAACTTATTAATCAGTTAGGGTCTGGTTTTAAACCACCTGTCTTATTTAAATAGAAACCACCAATGTGCACTTTTGCATATATTAATACTGCACTCCTGATCTGATAGCACTGGAATGTGCCTGTGTTGAGGTGTCATAGCCATGGGCCAAACCACCAACAGTAAAGGCTCTGTTAGAGAAATCCTGTTTTCCTTTTCTTGAGAAATGCTTGCACTCTGTTTGGATCTAAAACCAGGGATCTGGTGGATTATACATATTGCCTTTAGCCTCATAAAACCTCAGATCATGGTTGTGTTTTCTCACACACAGTGGCTGCGCTGTGTCACTGAAGTCAATGGGGACACTGCTACTGAAGTCATTAGCTTTTCAGAGGATGGAAACTGATTCATATTATAAAGTTCTAAACTAAAAATGGGCTTTGGAAAATTGCTTAATTATTTGTGAGCAAAAACTTTCTTTTAAGCAAAACATTTTGTCAAAATCAAAGGTGTTTCAAGCAGCTTAGTTATTGAATCCACAGGGGAAAAAAAGAAAGCTTTGCATAGGCCCCAGTTACAAAGAGTCTACAATTTTCTAGTAAGGATCAGCTTAACTAAAATAAAGAGGTATGGATAAGACAAAAGTTTCTAAGGAAAGCTTTGTGGTTCATCATCCTACTTAATTTCTTTGAGGATTATGTAGGAGTTGTTAAACGGTGTGGATTTCTGTTCAAATTGAACACAGTATGAGACTATTTAATTTCTGTTTACTGTTCAAACTACTACATGTATAGCATATATTTTAACAGCAAATGATGAATTTGGCCCCTCTATTTTATTTTATGTGTTCTGCATGCAGTATCAGGTCTATTTCTTAAGGACAGGTTCAAAATCCATGGAACTTGTTTCAAAAAGGAATGAATAATTATAATCTGTGTTTTTTATCCATGAATAATTATAATCCTTGTTTACAGAGCATTTATTTTTCAAAGCTGCATACAAATATTAACAAAACAATCATCGCAACACCCTTGTGTGTCATGTTTTACATATAGCAAAATAAGAAAAAAAGAGGTATAAAATATAGTGCCTAGCACTTTAGTCCTATAACTGGGTTGTCAAGCTACTAAAGTAATGCAAATAACAATAATGGTATGGGAGAAACCTTTCAAGTTTGAGTCTCTAACTGGCTTGATTTTCATAGGTTTAGACTTCTGAGAACTCACAACTCCTTTTGAAGTCAATTGAAAATGTGAGTGTCAGCATACATTAAAATCAGACCACTAATTTGGATGCTTAAACATGAGATTTAAATTCGCAACTTTAAGTTTGGAAAAATTCACCTAGGTGACTTTTCCAAAGGTACCTTATAAACCAGTGTTAGACCTAGGAGATTCTTGGTTTTCAACATCTTGTTTTCACAGAGATTCCAGCACAGAAACAATGGACTAAGAAAATCCCAATGTAGTAGATCTGTGCAACTAAAGGAAGTTGGAGTGGACAGAGAATGCTGCACCATAGTCCAGATATTGCGAGGACAAGAGAACCTTCCCTTCTTCCCAGAGCAGCCTAATGACAAAAATAGCTGAGGCCACACTGCCTCATGGAGAGGACATTGAAGAAGTCTGGTTACTTCACATAAACTCCTCCTCTCACCTGTTTGTATGTTACCTCCTACCACGTTACACAAAACTGGCTGGAATAGCTGTGGCAACAAAACTCCTGTGGATTAGCTTTTTTTTACACTTTTTAGAAGTTATGCACCAGATCATCCTGTCCAGTGTCCCAGGGTCACTTCCTCAGCTTCAGAGGAGCATGAGGAATTTATCTCAATTCCAGTTGTTACCATGCAGATACTGCTGAGAAGGGACACTATAAGGAGCATCTTCCTCATCAGCTGACAGCCACAGGACATGGTCACATTACAGAATGAGTGTTCCTTCATCTGTATGATTTCTTAGGTTTGATGAGGCAGACAAAGTCCTCTTCTGCAGCAAGACTCAAGAACTAATGACTTGAACACATAGTGAGCTCCGAATATTGAAATAAGGGGTGGAGCTGGTGAATTCTGTCTAGCGCCAGCTCTCTATGTAAATATTTCTCAGGATTTGTCTACCTTAGTAAGCACTGCCACTCAACAGAAGTCAGTTTGTAATGTGAATCACCAAACACTCAGAACCCAGCATATATGTCATGTGTTTGAATATGGGCTAGCTGTGGCTTGTTCCTGTGGTTTGAATGCCCATGACTGCTCGGGTCCCAGTGGAGATATTCCTGAAACACATCCTCTAGCTTAGTGATACCCAGAAGAAACAAGGCTCTTTTGTCTCTGGGCTGCAGCTCAGTGTTTTGGGAGGCTGTGGGGATTTCCTTCAAGAGTGCACTCGTAATTTATGTACCCCCTCACATGGAGACACAACCTCCAGGCTGGTTCTGTGCCTTGGTACTTGCAAGGCCAGCATACGTCATATGTCACAGTAGAATTCTGTAGGGTGGGAAGTGGTCAAATACCTCTGGCTTAGAAACCAGAAACCTATGAAGGAGAAGTAATGGAAGTTGGGAGTAAGCTAAGCCAGGTTATTACAAGGAATTGTTTCATCCTTTTAATGATCAGGAACAGATCCTACAATCTCACGTACCAAGCCCCAGCTGAAAGTCCTACTCATACACAGCTGACTTTCAAAGGATGAAATAACGGAGTAAAGCTGTGGCTGTACTAAAATTGCATAAAATGTAAACAATATTGTAAATAAAGAAAGCTCTCTATGGTTCAGTGTATTTCCATTGCATTTTCTGAGAGAATGAGGCATATGAACGTCAGAAAAGAGTCAGCTTGTATTGGGATGCTTGCAGCTTTAATTATGAGCAACTCCAACTCTCTGTGTTTACAGAAGGGAGATCACCTACATGTTATTTAAAAACCATTGGGTGTAAGTTTATAGTGGTAACAGGCAAGTCTAATTTTCTTTCATACTTAGGATTTAATAGGTACAGAATGCTGCCCAGGGGAAAAAAAAATGAACAAGTAGTAACTTGATATTTATTCTACCCAGACGTGAAGAAAGCTCACAGAAATATACAATGTCTGAAACACTGACATGTATAACTATTTTAATTGTAATGTTGATTTTCTAATAGACCATTCTGCTATGGTACCGCTTGAAATAGTTGCAATAATTTCCAGACAAAAAGAAAAAACACTCCAAAACCAACCCCAAATCCAAAAGACCATGGCAAAAAAACTGTTTGGAAAAGCTTATAATTGCACCAAGTTTATACAGTCCAAAGTTGAGAATATAGCATTATCATTTTGTATAATTGATGCTGTCTTTCCTAGGCCAGATTGTTTTGGGTCTTGTACTTCTGATGTTTCTTGTCTATGCTGGAGGATATTTGTGAAGAATCCTCAGATGTTTTCTAGTGCAGATTCCCAGCTCTGCCAGTTTGACTGCAGGATATGACCAAGAATATGGTGTAACAAATAGAGCAGTGGTGGAAATCCTAAAATCTTTGCCCTCCTGGTCACCCCATGTCTGCAGACACAAGAATATAAGCCCTGTTGCTATTTTTCATTTTTTGCAGATGTGAGTGGCCGTACGGTCAATGCCGGTGCTTTACCCAAGAACATGTGGGAAGTTTGTGGCAGAACCAACGTGTGGAGCCCCAGATTATCCTCACCCTTAGTTCAGGCTCACTTGCACCTGGACCTCCTCCTGATACTAGATTTTGAAAGCCTGACTCATCACAGATTCTTTTATGTGCTCAAGCTAAAGCCTATATGAGACATACAAATCACTATTTTAAATTAACTTCTGTATTTTTACAATGGATAATTTTTATTCGATTGATATTTATATGCATAGCAAATGTATTTGGTGCCTCCGTTCCTTTTTTTCACATTAGAATTGTCATTTGTGTCACATTTCGAGACAAATTAAATTATAAAAATACTCAGTTATGTAACTGCTAACACCGTAGTATTTCTTCTTATTATGGTGACAAACAAGGAGTATATTGGAAAAAAAATTGTGAATCTCATTTCTGATCCTAATGAAGCAAGTAACCCATTATACCAAGGTTAATTTGTTGACTCATGATTTCCACTTATCCAATGATATACTGAATCATATGAACAAACCTCTACATCTAATCAGTTTTTTTATTGAATCCTGACCTTTTATGCACCTTCTTCTTGATTATGAATGACAGTGACCTTTATCTAATTTAAAACACACATACTGATGCAAAAATATGCAAAGTACACATGTAAATTCTGAATTAAGATGAAGATGTGCATAATCTTCCAGGGAGAAATTGCTTTAGAGAGAGATGTTTATATTAGCACCAATTGAGGGTGTATGGAGAGAAAAAGTGAATTAGTCAGAACTCAGATGGTTTTGGAAGAACAGCTGCAGAGATACTGAGGACTGTTTAGATTTTCTCTCCTTCTATTTAGAATCCTGAAATGTCAATATAAATATCAATTTTTATTATGCTATTCAGCTTTTTATGACATTCATGAAATGATCAAAATGCAATAAAGTCAGATAAAACACCTTTTCACCTAAGGTTTGACAAACTGTACCTCAGTATTCTATTTATGTTTCACTCAAAATACATAATAGTAATTTTCTACAACACAAAATCTGGGTCAAATTCACAATATTATAAAAGCTGTCTGGTTTACTTTGCCATTTACCTCATTAAGAAGGAATGGTATGAGCATCATATAGAGATTGTCTTTTTAGTTCAGGATATAATTAGGAATTGCTGTAAATGCTGAAAAATAAATAAACAAATTTAAGAGGAGTGACTCTGGGGAAAAAAAGAACTCCCTAACTTTCATTTTGCTTTTTTTCTGCTCATCACTAATGGGTCTGCACTGAAATTACTACAGATGAATGCACAATGGGCATAGTCTGAACCACTGTGTAATCCTGTAATCTACTCTCTCTTTTCACAAGTCATTCCTTCCTCTGAATTGCTGTGAACCTCAGTTGTAGATCAGCAGCTTTGTTCTAGCCCCTGTATTAAAAAATATGTGAAAAAAAATATATACAGAAAATTTGCAAAACTCAGTGTAAAGACTGTCAAAGCACAAATCTAACAAACACATTCCTCTGAGACGCTCCAACCAAACAGTACCTGGCATTAGCATGTACTTTCATGATTAACAACAGGGGGTTGTCAGACTGCTATTTCTGAAATAAACAGATTTATCCTGACAGATAATCAGCAGTTTGCGCTACCTAATACACGTTATCATCCACCACTGACATCATTACATTAAAAGCACACTTAGTATAATGTTTTGTATGAAATTAAACAGGTTTTATGGTACATTTTTGGTGGTTTTTTTGTGGTGGATAGAGGGAAGCCTGGTGAAGAGACTGCAAGGTTAGAGAAAACATCCATAGCAAGCAACACAGAGAAGATCCCCAGAAATGGCATGCTGTATTTGTTTTTTCACAACCTATTAATTTAATTTCTGAATAAATTAAACCCAAATGTTCTGACTGTAAACCACATCTTGTACTTTTAAGCAGTCTTCTAAAATGTCCTTGGCTGTCCCTCATGTTGCCTCAACACTCTCCAGTGTCTCTCTGTCTGTCCTGCTAAAACTTGCCATATAGCACGAACTTGTGAAACATTTTTGATCTTGCCACTTATAGACATATTTTTGGGGCTGGCAGGTGGACTTTGGGAAACCATCAAGCAATGCCTGCACAGTTTTCTGGCAGGCACAATACTTATCTTTAACTTTTAGACATCTCTTTGTTGACCATCTCTTCCTCCCTTGAGAAAGGAGGCACCAGGTTACACATTACTCACTGGACAGGTAAAACAGAAACTTTTGAATCGTTGGAGGAAATATGGAGCAAAGTCACTTGAACATGGGATGCCTGTGCATCCTCCCTTCCAACCTGCCTGCTCACTCACCTAGCCGTTTTTGCAGTGATCAAGTTTGTACTCAACATGCGCAATGAAATTTTGGTAAGAAAAAGTAAATATACATCCCCTGTGTGTGTATGTATATATGGCTATGTATATGTATGTATATGTAATATATGTACCCTCCTCCAGGTAAACAATTCTTGCCTCAGCTGTTAGGGTATTGGGAATTATATACCCTCAGGTTCACTGGAGAAAATACTGAAATTTCTTCCCTTTTTAAAATATTATAGTATTACCGTTCTGTGAACTCATGTAACATAGCCATGGCAAAGACAAGGAACAGAAATTGCATGGGGACTGTTACTTGACTTTAACACGTATTTCATCTTCTTCCTTAGAGCACGATTTCTAAGTCATAGACTTTTCTGCAGGGGCAAGTCAGATATCAAAGTCCTGGCTCCAGAGGCCTGTTGTGACTAGTCTTATTTCTCCAGAGACAGAACCTGTATCCCTCTCTCAGTCCTTTGTCTCACATGGAATAAATTTTGTCTTTTCTGCCTTCTTCCTTCATAATTTGGCAGGAAGAGAAGTAAGAAATAGTGTCTAGTGAGTGAGAGATTTTTATCCACTCACACTCATGCATTTTCACGTGCCATTCTCCCTAATGATAAAAATCAACCAGCCCCCCAAGGAAAACAGCAGAACTAAAACAGTGGGGAGGATGAAGTTCCTTATGTGATGAGTGTAACCTTTAAACAAAGAAGTGGCAGCATCACACACTTTAAGTGCATCTTAATTCCTATGTACTCTTTGTGTCCTATAAAACCTAGCTTTTGAAAAATATGTGTGTGTTGATTAAGGATCTTTTACCCTCCTTTTTCCCTATATTCTTCTCCAAAACCCTTCAGTTGCAGTTGTTAAAACTAATGCAGAATTTTGCCACAGATCTTTTGCCTCAGGTAAGCTGGACAAAAATCTGATACTTTGATGTGGAATGGAGAAATAAATATTAATCTAACTATGTGATTTCAGTGGTTTATTCTGTTTTCATTTTTAAGAGCATTGAATTTCTACTGACCCATATTCTGTGTATTTCTTGTTCTCAGTGATTTTTGAGGTTGCTTAGATTTTCATTTGCATTAGATATTTTGTGTCCAAAGGTCAAATGAGCATTGCTTTTGAGTCAGATGCCTACTGGCTGCATTTCTAATACTTAATCTTTTCACGCTGAGAAAAATAAAAAAGTGGGAGGCAGTTCAAGCTACCCCAAATAAACAGACAGAAGTAAAGCAACAATTACTTTTCCTGTGTGGACTGCTCTTGCTCATTTCTCCTCAAGAGATAACACTCACTGACATAATGTCAGATAACCATGTTCAGTGTTTCACAGACTTGCCATTTAAAGATTCATTTCCACTCCACTTATTTTCTTTTTATCAGCTTCTCTTGTGGTGCATTTCATCTGTGAAAATTTTCATGTAGACTCCCAGAACAGGTATTTGGGAGAGAGGGAAGCAAAAGGGTTCAACTTGACTTAAAACACCTCTAGAAATTATAAAGAGTGTAAGATAGGACAGAAAAATGAGAAGTTCTCATGAGAATAGTTGTTTGCATAAAATTCTCAACTTTTACTAAAGCTTCAGTGCAGTTCCTGGGGAAGATGGATAAATAAAGCCTCAGGTTAACTTCAGTCATTACCAAGCATTTTACATCTGCTGAAGAATTCCAAACATATTAAAGGTTGTCAATCCAAATCTTTAGACTAAAATAAATAAATAAAAACCAACCAACAAACCAACCAACCAAATAAATAAATAACTAAATAAGGAGCAACTTCAAAGGTTGTCAGTAGGCAAGTTATAGATCTGATTCAGCTTTTAACCCCTAGAGGTACAAGCACACTTTATCTGCAAAAGATATGCAATGTCTGTACTCTGCAATATTACATTTTAATAATCTACAGCACAAGGCAATAATAAAAAAGAAGAATATGATCTAATTGTGTGTGTAATTTGATGAGAAGCTGTGGGGAACATAGTCTTTTTATGCAATTATAGAAAATACTAATAACAAATCCTTGAGGACTTTGTTGACAATTAAGTTTCCTATTTTTAGCCATGTGTTTTCTCAAAAGCTCTACAACTTACTTTTTAGGATTCCCATTTTTTTTTCCCTCTCTAGAGTACTTTTAAAGTGTTGTTTAGCTTAGAACTGTAAACAAGGCATTCAAGAAGTTGGATGGAACTTAATAACGATCTCTAAATCATTCTTTTAAGATGGTCAAACCAGCAGAAAGCCTGATGAGAGGAAGAGCCCTGATTATATACAGCTACGAGGTTTGCTGTGTCCCATGGATCCTGCACGTGCAGTAGAGTATTAGGTAACTTTTCTAGAAGAGAGGTTTGACTGAGTAACTAGCAATGGCAGGTTTGCAGAGGCAGAGGAAGAAACCAAACCATTGGAAAAAAGGAACTGGCTGCAGAAAGTCTCTGACAATCTTCTCTAGAAAACTCCATAGCATTAATTAGCCTGAAATGAAACACAGGGTCTCACTCAGTCCTTTGAGAGTTTACTGAAAATACATTCAGAGGCCTCAATAATATTTCATCTCAGCCTGGTTTCATCTCATTTATTTCAGTATATCCAAGAATTAAACTGAGTTGTGTCAAGTAAACCTGGTGAACTTAAAGGAAACTTGAGTACATAATTTGGAAGTAAGTGTATGAAATGCTGCTGATGACTCACTAAGGACTGCTTTTACCCCTGTGAGACATTGGTCACTGGGTAAAAGATGGAAAAGAATCAGGAAATAGCTGTCTGCTCCAACAATATTTTAATCCACTTACACAAAAACTTCCTTGGAAAGGCCTTTTTCATATCTCCAGTGGTGACTCATCTAATCTCATCTCTATATGTTGCTAGACTCCTCAGGGATCACCTTTACTTCCCAACTTTACCCTGGCCAGAGATTCAGTCAGACAAAAGATCCTTAATGTCTTTCCTTAAGTTCAGCTCACTTCTCTAAAATGCATTTCCCCTCTCTTTCACAAAATGAAAGTAGTTTTTTAGAAATGCTTTCTTTTTTTCCCCTTCTTTTTTGTTTCCTATTTTTTTTCTTCCAGGGAGGCAGGATGCCAGTATCAAATGCCTCTTTTCTGTAAATCAAAATTTCTTTGTGTGGAGCAAGTTGAGTTTTTGGGAAGAATATATTTCTTTTTTTCTTGTCTAGAAAGGATTCTTAAATTTTACTTTTAAAACTCATATATCAGAAATATATGTTTGTTCCTTCACATCATATATATGCTGTTCTCTCTAACATTAATTTATTCAAAAAACTCTGCACTTGAAAGAGTTAAAAAAAATTCTAATTACAGGATAAGAAAGAAAGGTCAGACTCCACTTACATCATTGTGAAGGGCTTTTATTACACACTGCTATAAAACATATTTCTTTTTTTCAGTTGCCATCCTCACAGGGTAACCTGCATACCAATAGGATCTCCAAAATGCCATGAAGCAAAAGGTATTTATCTGCTAAATTCTATGTACAGTAACCTTACAAATGCCAGAGAAAGAAAGATTGCCCTCTGCACAGTAATACTTGTGTAGATGTCTTCTTTATACTAACAATGTCAAGGCTCTCTAGGTTTGTACTGTACTCCAAAATCAGAATGCATTTTTTGTTCAAAAAGCAGACTGTATATCAAAGAGAAAAGATGTACATTTTAGGCACTGAAATATAGTGAGCAAATACTCTCCTGAAGCATTTTTAGTAAAAATACCTAATGCAGAAATGCAAAATGAAAATGCATGACTCAAGTGTTCTTGAAGAAATTAGACAGGATATGTTTGGGAATGTCTCTCTGTCCTGGCTGGTTAACTAAATTTTCATTTTGAACTCTGTTTGAATCCTCACAGAACTGTTACTGGATTAACTTGACTGTGTTAGATAGCAAGTTCTCCAAAAGCAGGGTGGCTCCAAATGTAATTGCTGTTATTTTTTAAATCCAGCTGTGCAAAACAACAAACAAGAACTTTACTGTGGGACAAGTACAAGTCAGAAAAATTCTAATTTTCGCAATATATTAGTCTTCAAATCCATTACTTGTGATTTAGCATATGTAAAGTTGTTTATATAGTTATTTATAAAACTATTTTCAGTCCTAAATTCTGACAATGTATTCAAAGAAATATACATTAATAAATGCAAGATTTACTGTCTGCTTTCATAAAACCAGTGTGTGCTGTCAGATGTATTAGTTCAATATTTCAAGTGATGTATGCTCAGAATTAGAATGTAACTAATGACGTAGTGACTTACTTTCCCTTTCTTAAGGAGTTTTTTAGGAATCACATTCAAATAGTTGTTTCAGAGTTGCACTTTGTTTGCAGAGCGAGCACTGCCTATCCAACCTTTCTAAACAATAAATATTAACACAGAATACTGAGGGTTCCATTTCATCACTTCTGCTGGTAACTCTACTAACTGTATGTTTATCTTGTGGTCTAAATTTATGACAGGCCCATTTGCAGTGAGGCCTGGAGTTTCCTTGTTTACAACACTGCAAAGTAAAAGGTGACCTTTTTATTTTTGTTTAAAACCTTTCAACAGTTTGTTCTGCTCCAGAGATAGCACCTTAATAAGGTTTCGGGCCAGAAAGCTCTCTTGTTTTCTTTTGTGGGGGTACACTTCACTACATTTACTTACATAGACATTAGAAAACATTTTTAAAACAGAATACAAACTTGGCTGCAGATTACATCTGTAGATTAGAAAGCTACTGCACTGAGATCCTACCTGCCATTATGTAAAGGAAAAGAGAACCAGGGGGTAGAGGATACATAGCTGGCTAAATAAACAGTAAATGAGCTGTTTAAACAGTTGTATCTATACACACAAGTAATAAAAGCATCAGGCACCTGGTGCAAATCTATTAGGACCTAATTCTGACAACAATATACATCATTATAGTGGGATCTGATAAAGAACAAACACTGGAGGCATTACATGTCTTTAGAAGAATCAGGCTTCCTACCTTAGCAAGAGTGATAGAAGGTAAGTCCCCCTTTAAAGAAAGTTGTAAGTAAAGCCAGGCAGCAGTTGCAGTGAATTGAGTCCTTTCAGTCACTGTATACATGCAGTAGTTCTGCAATAAGGGAAAAATATAATGGGAGGAGCAGCTGTGAACGAGTGACCTCCTGAAGCTGAGTTCTCTTTGTGAATCGAGCACGGGGAGCCAGTGCCTCTGATTTGCATGGATTATCTCCACTTGAACAGATACATTTAAATTAACTGGCACAGGGGCACAGGGATTTAAAAAAGAAAAAAAAAAAAAGAAAAAAAAAAGGAGAGGAGAAAAAGGAGAGAGTAAGTGGGTGAGTGAAGGAGCGCAGGGAGCGGAGGAGAGCGCGGAGGGCGAGCGGGGCGCTCGGCTGGGTGCGCTGAGTCGGCAGCGCTGCGGCTCGGAAGAGCTACAGCTCCCTCTTCATGTCGCAGCCGTAAGACGAGGAAAGCTGGCTTTATGCTCGAGTTCAACACGGAGTCCCCCACCCCCGCCCCTGCTCCCCCCAGCTTATGATGGTCCATTTGATCAGATTTCTATAAACACTTAATAACTCAGCCTGACGGGCACCCAGGGTTTTGGACTGCAAGCCTCAAATGATTGTAAATCTGGTAAACCCTGCTAAACGACTTTAAACACAGAAATATTTTGAACATAGTAACTTGCACAAGTGGAGATGGGCTATTTCCAAGTGTGCCATGACAGATTTATTATTTGTGAGTGTTCATGTGCCTTTAAAATAGTTAAGGGATGGCAGCATTCAAAGCATGTTGTGGGGGAAGATCCCTAACAGGATGATGGTGTGTGTTCCAGCCGTGGTTTCAATGTTATCTAAAAATCTATCAAGACAAAAGAGAGACAAAAAATTTGCATTCAACCACTTCAGAATTTCTCCCTTATTACCATAAATACCACAAACATTACCTGTTGCACACTCCTGATTTGATTTAAATGCAGTACTTAAGCTGATTAGAGAAATATGAGAGTATGTTCAACCCTCTTGAACCTGCATCCAATGCAAGAGGATCCTGAAATAAACTTTGTTTCTTTTGTTCAGAATATTTAAAATAAGTTCTTTGTACACAATGGTGTAGAATTTTGTGAACCTCTACATGGATTTATTCTGCTCAGAAATTAGACCAAAAGTCATAAAAAGGTAGTAGAATGGCTGGTCATGTATTCTTTCATGAACATGTGAAAACAGGAATGGATGCAATTGCATTCTTTGAGAATTATTCATTGGTGAGATTTGGTGGGACAAAATGGCCTGTATTAGCACTCAAAAGACTCAAATGTGTCCTTGGAAGATGTGTGTCTTCCTGTAAAATACTGCTTGTTCAGAGATAAATAGAATGAAACTATGTACAAAGACAACCACGACTAAAGTCTGTTTCTAGGTCATTTTCAAACCGAGCTGAGTCCAACATGAATCTGTTGGGTTTCACATTTCTGGGGATGCCAACATTTATTTGTAACACAGAATCTAGAATGGTGCCTTTAGCTGAACAGAATATAGGGTAAGTACTATATTTAATTGAATGAGAAACAGCTTCTTTGGGTAATATTTGCTACAGATAAATGATCCCATAGATGTTGGAAAAAGTAGTAGAGGATATATTTGAGTTTTCTAAGACATGCTATATGACACACTTGTTGGTGTACCATTTAAAGTGCTTAGTCTGAGAGGTGCTCTTGGTTCACTGGAGGTCTGGGAGTTTGATTATTTTATTATGAGAGGGGAAGGATCCTTCAACTAGACTCTGTCTCTTTGAATACTTCCTCAGATAGTATTTAACCTTCCCTGTGCAGTGTCCAGAACTTCTCAACTATGTTCTCTGGTAATATCTTACTTGTAAGTTGGACCCCAAATTTTATTTCTTATTTTCTCAATTGTGACCACTCCACTTCAGTGACCACTCACCAGGTAATAACAGATGAATTTGACTCCAGCAGGGCACTCAGAAGTCTAGTTGCAATATCAAACCTGTGTATGATAGCTGTGTAAAGCAGCCTCCTGGTTGATAGATGGCTTTGAAAAAGATGGACTGTGAACCAAATTTGCTCTTATTACTCTGTACCCTGCAATACACTCCTCAGTGCTGCAGTATCCAAGCTGATAATGGCATAGCTATTCAGTCCCACCAACCTGTATGCCACCAGCAACAGGGAATCCTAGAAATAGAAAGAAATAATCCAGCAGTGAGAGAGATCTTTGCCTTAAGGGTACATGTAAGAGGAAATGCCTTTGTAAGGAGTCGAGACAGCCACAGAAGGTACAAGGAAAAATCCAGGGGCAATGTGCACTGGACTCAGAAACTGTAGGGTGTATCTGGAAAGATATATATGCCTGCAATGTCATCTGCTAAAGTTCATCAAGAGAAGACCTTACTGGAGATGTGCCTGGAGGTAATGTTGAACGAAGATGTGGATTTGAGGAAATGGTGTAAGAAAGAGCAAACTGTATGGGCAACTGGAGAATTATGGGCACTTGTTGAGCGAGAGGTCATACAAGACATACCTCAGGGGAGACTTGTGAGTCAGGGAAGTCTGTAAAAATATAACAAGTGGAGCAAACTGGGAAACAGAAGAAAGCAAAATAATATGCTTGTCGTCTAGGAGACTAAAAAAAAATGAAAAACCAAAACAGAAAGGTAGAAAGGAAATAGAAAAATTAACTCCCGAAAAAAGCCATAGAATACAAGAAGGAGTGACAATGGTAAAGAAGTTAGTGAGAAAGGAAGAATGAAAGTAAGGATCATCTGTTAATGGAAGGCAAAGTGGACTAAGAAAAAATAGTGTCTGCTTGAACAGGGAGTCTGTGTTAATCAGAAACAAATAAACTGTCACTAAATCAATTCCACAGAGCGGGATGTGAGGTAATTTCTCAATACGGAAGATGTGGGTGGAAAAGGAAAAATGTATTCTGCTGGGAATAGGGAAGGATCTTTTTTTTAAATTTAATTTTCTTCACTGGGAAATGATGCTAAGAAATTCCCACTGGAATAAATCAAAGATGATTAGACTAAATGATTTCATTTTAGGTAGGGGAAAAGTGCATAAAAAGGGAAGACTCATGGGAATGGTAGCTGGCTGAATATCCATGGAAAAAATTGGAACTGAGATCCACATTATTTAAAGAAAAAATAAAAAGAACCTTTAGAAATACATGGAAGCCTTGTTAGAGCTTCATGTCTTGTTGCTCTACACAACAAGAAGCAAATCTGCTCAATGAAAATTGAGCTCTAGTTGAGGAAATACTGGTGGATGATCAGGAAAGAGAAGGTACATTTACATAATGGGACCAAGGTACAGAAGTGTTCAAGCTGCTCGGGAAAGATCTGAAGAAAGATAAGTAAACTTGTGTAACTGCCATCTAATAATCTGATAGATTATGAAGGAAAAAGAAAGTATGGCATGCATCAGACAAGAACACATTTGGGCCAGACTAAAGCACATATTTACCAAGCAGTCACCAGCCAGTAAGAGATGAGACTACCACTCTCTTTCTTCTGATAAGCTGTACAGATACCATCAGAAAACTGGTCCAAAACCAGATCATGAGTGAAGTTCATTTAAATGAAATGGAACAATCAATAATAATAATAAGGCTTTATGGCTCAAAGGGCAAATTTTGCTAGCCTAAAAGATCTTGTTAATAAAATTAGACCAGATTATTCAAAACCTTGAATATGGAAGACCTTTGAATTCCTTTAGATTAAAGAAGCTGAAGATATGTGGAATGTGTAGCAGATGGAGATGAGACAATGCATGGAAAAGTGGTCAAGCTATTCCATGAAATGGAAGAGCTCCTTCCTTTTATGAGAGAGGTGCAATCACAGGATGAAAAAAAAAAAAAAAGATGGATCAACAGACAGATGTGTATTAGAGGTCAAAATACAAAGTAAAGTGAAAATTGTCAGCAGCCAAACTGATTTACCGTTTGTAAGAGCTATTTAAACAAAGAGGAAAACAATCTTCATGCAGATGAGACAAAAAAACCAAAAACATGGGGCTTCAATACGAGCTAATAGGAATAAAGAAAATGTATCAACAATTAAATACTATTTCATGCATGTTTTCAGAGGAAACAGGATAAATAGTGGCAAAGAAGCTGTGATGACAGAAAATTACCAAACTGGAAGCAAAACTAAAAGCACAGTGTACTCAGGACAGGGAGAGGTATCAAATAAAGTCCATTCCACAATCTGACAAGAAAGGGAACATGAAATCCCAAAGCTGGTAGGAAGCAGCTCAGACATGATACTGGCTGACTGGAGAAGAGCAAATGTATTATCCATTTATAAAAGGGAGACCTATGCAGCTACAAACCCATTAGTTTGACCTCAGTTGCTTTAGAAGAAATTTTGAAGGAAAAAATAATTGAAGACAGGGAGGCAAATGGAAAATGGGATAACATACAAAAAGGATTTACTAAAGATAGAATGTACAGAGTGAATTTGTTATCACTGTTTAATAAGATAACTGATTTTCTAAACAAAAGATTTGTGATGCATCTTATCTATATCTGTGCTGCATATGATACAGCATTACATAGGAAACAGGGG
This sequence comes from Promerops cafer, assembly GCA_013398275.1. Taxonomy (NCBI): domain Eukaryota; kingdom Metazoa; phylum Chordata; class Aves; order Passeriformes; family Nectariniidae; genus Promerops; species Promerops cafer. The sequence goes on along the minus strand of VZSE01005712.1, from coordinate 2,622,453 downwards.
ATTAGGAGAAGAGTTGTAAAGTGGATAAGAGATTGTCTAATGGATAGATGGCAACAGATGACATTGGAAGGAGCAGCATCAAACTGCTGGAAATCTACTAGCAGGAATTCTTAAAAATCAGTCTTTCAATTAATCAACCTTTTTTTAACATTCAGGCATAAAGAGAAGAGGTATGAAATCTAAAGTTTCCATTAAGCTAGGAAACAAAGTCCTTACAAAAGAGGATGAGTGGCATTTTTTAATTTCATTAAATACGAGTACCTGAATATTTTATATACACACACATGAAATACAGTACTATATTTTTCTGTTATAAAAAACCCCCAATATTTATGCCATTTAAAGACCTGAGAGTGTGGCCTTAGCTGAAATTCTGTATGTGGTCTTTGTCACTTGTAATGAAGAAAACATGCAAAAACTGGGATAATTACAAGAAGGTGCAGCTGCAATGGCTGGCAGACTGGAGAGCCACCATTCATGGAGGAGAGTAAAATATTTAGCTGCTTTGGTCTGACTAAGCAAAAAACTGAAAGAGGACATGAGTGGTGTCTGTAAATGTATTTATTAGACAGCAGACTGGAAAGCGATTGAATAAAGCTATAGAACAAGGCTGACAAATGGAAAAGCAGCTCATGCTTAGATAAAAAATGCAGGGAGGATTTCAACCATAAGAAAAGTGAATTTTCCAGACTCCCAATAGCTGTAGTAGGGGTAAAAAACATTAAATGTGTTTTAATGGAGAATGATTCTTCTATTAAAGATGTCCTTTCACCTGGTTGCCTATGCAATTAGAAGACTAGACTTGAGAGATTCCTCATCTTTTGTTCCCAATTTCTGTAATATATTCCATTGAACTCAGTGACCTGTCATGTGTCTTCTCTCACCCCCTTTTTTAGTGCCAATCAGTGTCTCTGGTGTTGCTGAAGACTTGAGCAGACTCAATGGTGTATCTGTCATGCTTCAGAATATGCTGTCTGTAGATGCACTGTGCATTCTTCCCTCTTCTACCCTTCATTTTGAAACCTGTCTGGTAAGGAAAGATTATGTCATAGATACAACAATTATTTTAGCATCCAGTACAGAATCCGTACGGTACTCCATCCAAGATAACTAAGAAAAAGAAAAGAAAAGAAACACAGAAATGAGCAAGATAATGTAGCAGGAAAAGACAAGAGTGCAGTTTAAAATATTGCTTGAGTAAAAGAAATGAGAAAAGCATATTAACTTTTAGCCATGACTGAAATCACAGAGTAAGTCAGGCAGAGAGAGTGAAGGATGTAGAAAAGATTAGAGAAAATGGACAAAGAAACTCAAGAAAACATTTTTTTACTTTACAAGAGGCTTGATTTTGATTCACTTATAAAAGAGGTCCCTTTGATTTATTTAAATCCCCCCTGAACATCCTTGCTCTGCAATTGTACACCCTGTTAACAATTCTCTGTTGATTAGACAATGGAAAAGCAGAAAAGAACCAATCATGGTTATAACAGCAGAAAAGCCAAATACATCCTAACAACTGGCTATCACATTATCTGCTGCATCCCAGAAAGGAAAGTCCAGCAGATATATCTCAGTACCTACAAAGTCAGATTAATATGCAAAAAACACCAATGTGATTGCTCTTGGTGCTATTTTTGTTTATTCCTGTTCCCAATATAGGCAGGTGTGAACATCAGTAGCAAGCAAATACAGTCAGATATAATAGAAGATCCTGGATTTCTCATAATTTATTATAAATGCATATGCAAGCTGTAACTAAATCCCAAATATTCAAAATAATCAATAGCAAAAGGTTCTACCTGAAGTACTTCCAGCAGAGCTGATTAATTCCAGAAAGAAGAGCCTATGATCTGGTTTCCTAAGGAGAAAAGTAGAGGAAATCAGATCCTTGGTGACCCTCTAAATGAAGCCTTTGAAGGAGGCCAAGCCAGTCAGAGATTTTCTGGCTGAAGAAATTTCACTGAGAAAAGCTGCTTTGTTAAACTGGAGAACTTCTGATAAAGTGTTGTAGATGCCAAGGAAGGCTCTAAGGAAACCTTTGATCCCTTGCAGGTCTCTTTGTAGAGCTGAAGAAATGTGGTGTAGTAGTGGGGCAGCTGGCTGAGAGTTTTGGATGCTGTTTTCCCTGTCCCAGGTGTGTAACTATGGGCAAAATATTCACTATTCTGCTTTGATAAACTCACTGATAATAGCAAAGTTGGGGACAAAAATGTAATTTTCATTCAGAAGTTGTAGAGTCTCAAAACAATAAAGAAAAAAAGGTCCTTCTATTAATTTAAACAAATAAAGAAACAAAGGTCTCTTAATCCTGTGAGGCAGATACTAAACTTTCCAACTACCTGTTGTAAGTCCAAAGGGACTATTCTGTAGAGAATCCCAAATTCTGTAGGTCTGAGAGATAAAATAATTCAAATAGAAATGAATTCTACCTGAAGAAACCTGAAATTTCCAAAAGCTTTTCTTTTTTTTTACCCCACCTTGTACCAAAATTTTCATAAAAGACAATTAATCACCTCAGAAACAACCTGTCTGAACAGCAGCCAATCTTCAAATTTTAGCTTGGAGGAGGCTCAGATTTAAGCCTCAAGGGAGATATTAGGTTATGCATGTGGAACTCACCCCCAGAATAATTACTCAGAAACTGAGAATCCACATCCCAACAAAAACTGAATTGAAAAAATGTATTCCATGGATTTTTCACAAAGTGTGCAATCTATTAAAAAAGCAAGTTTGTGCCTACTGCGAGACTATTTCACTGGTGAATTCCTGTATGACTTTAATTTTCCTGTATGCTTGCAGACATGTATGTTTTTTTCTTAATTTAAAGATAATCTCTGAAGTAGTTTCATACTATATTTCTAAAAAATGGAAAAATGGATGTTCTGGATAGTTTGAGGTTTACCTGTGATGTCTGTAGGTGATCAAATTTCAGCCTTCCAAACCCCACATAAAGAGATGGTGGAAAATGCATTTAAAATGTATTTAGTAACAGAAGAAAAAGGAATAAAACAAAACATTTCAAAGAACACTGAAACAATTACTGGTGTTTTACTTGTAATGACAGCTTTCCCACACTTTATACAAAGAACAGAGCGCCTGTTAGGCCAAAATGTGGTGGATAATCTTTATGGAAGAAGGGTGAAATTTAAATCCAGACTCTAAGACTGGATAGTGTAATGAGCAATAGACAGACTATGCATTTAATTCTATTAAGTGAAATGTATTTCATTAACAAAAGTGTTAGCAGAATTAAAACCTCACACTAAAGGAATGTGAAAATCATCAGTGGCAGCCAAAAAGCTGCTACAATATGGCACATATTGCAGAAGAACTGAGGCTGATGTGGGATTAAATACATATGAAATGAATAAAAAAACCTGACAAAATTGTAGCAAAATTTGAATGCTAATTTATGGCACCTAGTGAAAGAAGCAGGACAGCAGATCATCTGCATATAAATGGCCTCAACACATTTCTTGGTGCCAGTCTGTTACCCTGCTCAGAAGGAAACAAAACACATTTCTTATCCAGACTAAGACAAGAAATTGCCAAACAGGAGATTCATTAAATTTCAGTAGTTAAACAGGAATAATAGAAGCAACAGTTTTTTTAATAAAGTCTAGTAAAACTAAGAAATGGTTGAAAATGAGGTATGGACTAGAGGAAGCAAGGAAAGATAGGAAAGAAGAAATAAAAATAACACAGGATACCGCCATATTAGAGACAGAATGCTTTTGCATGCTTTTGCATGTTATGCATAATTATGCTAACTGACCCTGAGAAACAGTTTTGTATCTTGTGAGGCTCTGAGTATCGGAAAGGACTCTGAGGAACATCACATAGGGAAAGAAAAACTACCATAAATATCAGGTGTCAGAATAGGATATAATACCACAGACTTCCAAATAAGAGTATGCAACAAGTCCACCCTTAAACATCATGACTACAGAAGCAAAAAAGGCCATATGGGAAAGTTCATTCTATTCATAATTCTATTCACTTTTCAATATTTTTTAAAAGCAGATTGAAAAAAAAATCAAAAATTCTATGGAAACTAAATGTACATTTTTTAAATTGTTTAAAACAAAAATTATTTTCAATTTTTATTTTCTTTTCATAAATCTGTTCTGTCTTTATTATCCGCCTCAAAGGACCAGCTAGTCCTTGCAATAACTATTATCTTAAGTTTCTAAAGTGCCTAAGTTTTTCTTTTTTAGATGTATTAGTGAAAACTTGTATGTATTTAGATGAATACAGCAAGAAAAAAATTAGGCCGCACTATGATGAACGATAAACAAAAAATCCAAGACATTTGATTTATTTTATGTAGGCTTCTGTTTTACCAAGATGAGCAAAAATTTCAGAAACTCTCTATTTCAGAAGTGTTATCTACTAGTATTCAAGACTTATTTATCAGAATTCACAGTGAGTTCTGTAATACTGTAGTCATCATATCTGATTACATTGATTGATATCACAGCGTAACATTTCATACAGCTCTGTCACATCTCTTTTTTGAATGACCAACTGCAACAAATCACATTTGCTCAACTGTGTGAAAGGAAGGACAGTGAGTTTTTGTCTAAGTGGAGCTTTGTTTTCAGAGTTCCTTGAGGCTTTTTCCACTTGTGTCTTATGAACACGTCATCAAACAAGACAAAAGAATGAGTCAATTGTCATTATAAAAGATACAATACCTCTTCTCTCCATAAATATATTAGTGATGTTGCCTGTAATTGCTGGAATGGTTCAAGGGGTGAGCTGGATATCTGTTGATTCCCTCACAATTTTTCAGTGGCAGTGAAATCTAAATCATCCTCCCTGGGTCTTTGCCTCCTTATCTGCAGCAGGGCTTCCCCCACACGTTCTCCTGCAAGCCCCTTTAGCTCCTCACCCTGCTCCAAGCTTGGCGTCCCCAGACATCTCCCTGGGGCACCAAGTCCCCTCCTCCAGGCATCTCAGGGCCTTCTCTGCAGCTCAGGACTGCCTAATGACTTCACCACTTTCTCACCTTTGTCTTTGCAATTGAAAAAATAGATCTGTTAGCATTACAGATAGATGTTTTCAGTGACTGACTCACTTGGAGACTTTTGGTATTTTCCTGGCATTAGTTCACATTATTTCTTTTCCTGTTTCATCCCCCTTCAACAGAGTCTGTTAGTTTTGGTCTGTGCAGAAGAACAGAAGATTAGTCAAGTGAATACAATAATATTTTACCAACAACATACAGTGATCTCCTCTCATCTCCCCAATTACCAGTGTAGTATTTTAGGATATGAAATGTTCATTTTTCAAGCACCATTTTGAGATTCGCTATTTAATTTCAGAAACAGTGTGATGATCAAGTATATTAAATAACACTCAGCTGAGAATGTTCCCATTTCATACCTTGATTCCTGAAAGGATTAGGGCTATTCTTTAGTTTCTTGTTTCTGGTAATTTCAGTGTAACTGTCCACAGCATATAAAATTAATTGTTAAACAGCAGCTCCACAGGCATTAAAATTAAACAGCTCTGGGATCCCCTGCTTAAGGACATGGACCTGTTAGAATGAGTTCAGAGGAAGCCACAAAGGTGATCAGGGGCTGGAGTAGCTGTCTTATGCAGACAGAGAGAGTTGAGGCTCGCAGCCTGGGGAAGAGAAGGCTCCTGGGAGAAGCTGCCCAGAGAAGCTGTGGATGCCCCATCCCTGGAAGTGTTCAGGGCCAGGTTGGATGGAGCTTTGAGCAATCTGGTCTAATGGAAGGTGTTCCTGTCCATGGCAGGGTGTTGGAAAGACTTTTAGGTGACTTTGAAGGTCCCTTCCGACCTAAACTCTTCTATCATTCTGTGATTCTAACATTTATTTAATGGGGCTAAGGCCAAAAATGTAAATAAAAATATATTTTGAAAGACTAAGAATTTTAATTTCTTGTTAATCCTGTAGCATGTTAATAAAACCTGACATTAAAAGTTTAATTTAAATACAGCACTAGGACCATCATCTTTCTAAATATCTGTGTACTCAAAAAGGAGAGAGAGAAAGAGCCATTCCTTCAAAAAGCAATCCAGGTCACCTAGGGCAGGTTGGGCCCCCAACCTTCCATTTTACCTTTGAACTGAGGTTTCACCTGTGAAGAAGCAACAGCAAGTTTCCAGAGAAGATGGATTAATTAAATGGATCTGTGGTCTTTTATTCCAGCTGAGTATCAGGAGTGCTGTGCTTGCAGTGTCAAAGATGAACACGTTTATTTTGGGATCTTTTTAACAAGCAGTTAATGGATGTTGATACCCATTTGCCATTACAGTTAGTGTCAATTTGATGTCTATGCTGACATTGTTTTGAGAATCTCATCCCAGGAGATTTGAACAGAAAATCTAGCAACATTTTTTTTTGTTTTTTTTTTTTTTTTTTAAACCAAGGACTCTTGTTTCCTGAAGTATTTTTATTACTTCCTCTCACTACTTGTTTTAGCAACCCAACTCCTCCCTTTCAGAAGTGAATGAAAACAGTTTGGGCAGTACCTGAATGAATTACATTTTTCAGTTCTCTAGCTGCCTCTAGGAAGATCTTTTCATTAAAATTGATTTGCATACTACCAAACTGTATTCCTTATAAGTGTCGAAGCTGATTTGAAGCAGAGGGCTGATGGGCAAAAATCAACAAAATTGCTAAGGAAGAGTTAATAAGGTCAAACAAATTAGTTGATCGGTCTTTAAAAAAATCTTTCTGGACTAGTTTTCTGTTTGCTCAGGAATTCAGGCAAACCTATTCTTCATGCAAGTCTTACTTTTTAATTCATCACATTTATTTTTGCAGAGAAGCAATATTGAAGATTGAATTTAAGCAATCACTTTAGCCCTTTCCACTGGGTTGGGTAATGCAAAGAAATTACTCTATGAAGAGTGTAAAGCTTATCCACCTTTTCCTTACTGTGTCACTCTCTCATGACACCTTGTTGTATGCTTTGTCCTGTTATTAATATTAATGGTTTTATTACAGTACCAGCGCTTTATTCAGAAGATCTGATTTATGCAGACAAGTCATCTCTTTGGAAAAAACTGGGAAGAGGTGAGGAGTATTATGTCCATTTGTTCACATCGAGAACCCTTAAAACTATTTATCACAGCAAGTATAATTTGGATTATTTTGGGCCGGATGGTCAGAGGTGCTGTAGCTTGTGACAGCACTGAGCAGCTGGAAGAAGCTGAGGGCAGGTTCAGTTGTGTCATGTGTAGGTGCTGTTTCAAGCCACACAACTGCACAGCAGAGCTCTCCCCTCTGCAGTCCTGGCTCAGGTTGAAATAACCCAGCTCTGCTTCTCTCCCTTATCTATAGCTGAAAGCAGGTCTTTGCTGCTTTGGTGGGCTTAGCTCCAAAACTTACTGTGCAGGAACAAGAGCAATTTATAAAGTTCCTCTGGATGTACCGAGCAAGTTTTTAAAAACTTGGTCTTGGAGGAATTTCCGCCATTGACTGTGTGGGACAGCTGGGAAAGGACAGGAACATTTCAATTCCTGGAGCAGGTGACAGAAGTTTATTTCTGGCATTTTCCTTTATGATGACAGGGACTTCTGCAAGCTGACAGTTAGAGGCAGCCAGGTTCCACTTTTGCAAAAAAGAAAGCATTCTGGGGATTGTAGATATCACCTGCCCCAAAACCCCCTGAGAGACAGAGGCACATATGTGGACTCAGGCTTTGTGTGCAGCATAAGTCTACATCTTACCCTCCAAAAGACTTCTAAAACTCATTTTGAGTTTACAGGGCAAAACTGCATAAAAAATAGTTGTTACATGTGCATGGCGGAGAAGGGAGAGGAGAGAAAAAGGTGTCAAAAACCCAAAAGATGAACCAAATGCAACTTGTCACAGATCTATCCAAGACCACTAAGGCTGGCTCTGGCAGTTGGCTAAACTCAATATTTGTACTATTCAAAGTATTTCCTAGGGTAATTATGGAGAATTACAAGGAAATAGTGTATTTTGAGCCAGATATGCTGGGAGGTAACGAGTGCTTCCTTTGAAGCTGCTTTGAGTTTCAGGCACTCAGTACCTGGCAGGATCTGGCCTGTGTGGAGAGCTCATTTGTCTTGAATCACACTGACATGACAATATATGACACACACAAAGATGGAAAGAAAAATCTATGAAATACAGAGGCAACCCTGTTGAATTCAATGGTATGTCACACATCTGAATCAGGCTGTATTTGTTCTTGAGGCTGTAAAGATGGACTGTATTTGAAGGAAACAGATTACAGAAAATCAAGTAGAAAATGGAACAAAAGTCTTTGTTATAGTTAAGAAGTAATTTTTTTTTTTTTGCCAAAAATAGAAATTCAGCATTTTTCTGCAATTGTTTCTACCAAAGCAAAATGAAATAAAAATAGTTTTTATTTTAGTTGTTTATTACTTTTTTCATCCAGCGTTTAGTGAGAGTGAAGACTGAAATGCCTTGGAATTTTATTTATAGTGCCTTCTATCTTCCTTGACACAAAAGTTTAGACTGATACAAATGTATCCATCTGTGTTCAGTATCCCTGAAAAAGGCATTAAACCAAGGCAAAGTCCCTCTCCTATTTCAATAGAAGTATAGTATATGGAGAAGAATTATGTAATTTACAATATAATCAAGTGCTATCAGCTTTCTTCCATGCACACTGCAAATTGTTCTCTCAGAAATGTGCTACGTCTTAACATTTTTGCAAACTCAGTTACTCTTTTCTGGCCAGAAACTCGTACATCTTATTTGATGAGAAAGACATTCATTCTCATGAATATCATGTAAAATTCATTAACATCTCTATGAAATTGCTGTCAGTGGCGTTAGAACCTGACAATAAGTGAATAACATTAATTGGAAGCCTTTTGGGCATTTTTTATCAGGATTTTTGTGTTGATATTAAAGCATATATGAATAATATATTTAATAAATATAACTGGAAATAATATCAGAAAGTTTTTAATTATATAATGTATGTTTAAAAAATAAATAAATTGGAACTGCATTGTAATACAAATGTATGTATACCTTTCATATAACTCTTTTCTTTAGAATTTCCCTAACCTTGAACTTTCTCCAATAAATAGATTTGGCATCATGATTCCCACTCTAAAGGAAGGGAAATTTGGTATTTAGAAAAAGCCTCAATGAACATTCTCTGCAAATCTCAGATTACTTTACTGCATGAAGAATTCTGGAAATGATTTAGCATCATGACTAAATTAAACAGATTTAAAACAACAACAACAAAATGGTATCTGTTCCCATAATCTTATTAAGTAAGTGAATTGCAGAGAAAACTCAAGAGCAGGGTTGGGGACCTTTTATCTACATAATCCTCTTTCCATCAAGAAGCCCCTCACATTCTTGCAACTCTCCAAATAAGTATTTCATTGCTATCACTAGCAAAATATTTTACGAAGATTTTGTTTTTCAGTTCTCTGGCTAAAAAATTGATCTGAGAGGGATGCAAAACCTTTCAATTCAATAATTTGAAACCCTGGAAAAAACATCAGAGTTCTTGATTTTAATTCACACTTTTTCAGACAAGGAAATGTGTCACTGAGTGTACATTCTGTTGTGTCTAAATTGGAATGTCAAAATACATACTTAACGTGGGATTCTCTAGGAACAGAAGTTGACTTAAGACTTTGCAAGCCAACATTAACTGTGAGAGGGCACTGGGAAGAATTGACTACCCACTTGTGGGGCCCAAAGCATCTGCTCTCATGACCTGTTCCTTAGCTCTCGGCAGTGCTGGCATTCAGCAGCCTTGCAGTGAGGGGAGAGGTGCAGATGGTGGCTCAGTGGTGGGCCATATCCCGGCTCTTCCACTGGAATATCCAGTCCCCAGTACCTGGGAGAACTTCTTGCCACACTGAAGGAAGGGTTCAGTAAGAAGAGCACAGCAGTTAAGGACACTGGAGTGCTTGCTGTCACCTTTTCTGCTTGCGTTCAGTGTGCAGCCAGTGCCCTGGAGGGCTCTCTCCTAGCCCTGCACAGCCCTGTGCCGTGCAGCAGAGGTGAGCAGTGCACACTGGACAACACCTCTGTCCTGAACAACATACATTTTGGTACACCCCATAATGAGAACTCCCTTTCCAAATGCCTCCCTTCTGTATGGAAAACGACACTGAGAACCTTCAAGTTCAAGAGTATATCAACTTACTCAGCCAAACCCCACCCCTCATCCCTTTCTAAATTCAGTAATTCTGTAACTTCCCCTGCCATCTTTTCATTGGTTTCTGTCTGGTTCTCTTCCCCACACTATTTCATCACTGAGCATTACGGATTAACAAAACTTTATGTGATTTTCTCTCAATCTTTATTATTGTCAATAAGGACTGCTTCTGCAAAGTTCTGCAGACAACTGTGAAAACTTCTCAGAGTTTGCTCCTCCCCGCACGTGCGATGATTTACTCCAAAACCCTAGACTGCTCCTGGATATCCAAGGTGCTAGGGGCTGTACAAGGACACAGAAGTGCTTGAGAACCAAAGATCCAGAGATCTGACACCGAGTGAAATACTCCCTGCCTCTTATGAGCATTGTTCCAGTGCACACAAACCTATCTGGACTGATCTGAAGCATCCTGGCACTGGATTTCACATTAGATACACTTCCTGTATCCCTGTGTCACACTCTGATCCCTAGGGTGGAAACTAATAATGCCATAATAGTTATTAATTTAATTTATTATTTGGTTAAATTTCCCCTCTTTTCCAGTTCCTTTCCCCAAAGAAAACACATTGGAATTAAACGTAATCTAACTAACACAGATATTGTTCGTTCCACCAGTAAATATGAGATTCAAATATATTTTGTGAGTCCACCCTGACAGGTGAAGCAACAGCAATCACGTGGTATGACCTCCTTTCCTTTAAAAACAGAATAAAAAGTAGTAAGCTTTTGTATTTATATAAACATATGGATAATGCATTAACATGGTCAGAAGCTCTGACACAGATCCCAACTCTGCTGTGAAATGGACAACCATACTGTGGTTATGCTCCTTAGGACAGGCTCATCCTAAAGTGTGTTTGACACCACAAGCTGGTCAAGTCTCCGTCTCTGCAGGGTAAGAACAACAAACCTGTGGTATTTAGGTCTCAGCCCACAGCAAGCCCTCTCTTCCAGCTGCACAAAGACAGCTTCACCTCTCTTAAGGGCAAAGTTACAGTGCTAGATCTGGTTGTAAGATTTGGGTGTTAGCTATGCCCATATAAGTACCAAAGGGAGCTCTCACCTTACCCAATGGAAACCAATATTTTGCGACAAGGGTGGAATCAGACCCAGTTGATATAAGCAAGAAGGATATTGTTGTTGGAGAAAAATATAAATAATTTTTGGGGAATAATGTCTGTTAAACACTAGTTTCAACACATGCCTTCACTTTGCAAACTGATGAAACCTTCTTGTTTAAAAATATCCAGGACTACAGTACTGTGACTAAAACAATAGGGAAAGCACTACCTTCCTACAGCATGTATGGGCAAGTCAAGTGATGTTCAAATACAGTTTGAACAGTAGAATGTGCAAAAAATACTTGTAAATAAATGCATTAATGTGAGACCCTTTTAGATGTGAATACAAATTGAAGTTAAGAAACAGAAGCAGAGGATCGTGGTCTGTGTTCAATGCAGGTTATAAAAGATTTCCACTGATGGATGTTACATAGTCCATCCTAATAAACTGATTTCTTGCTTACTTCTGATGTGTTCAACCAAGACTGGAAGTGAGTTGAAATATTTCCCCTCTTTTATGTCCTCTCCTAAAAGACAGTTTAAGAAGGATTTATTAAAGTACCAAAGGAGGAAAAAAAACCAAAACCAAGAGATGTAATGGCTTTCTAACAGCAATGGAGTAGAAAGCCTAACTCATTGTTACTATATCCAAAGCATTTTAAAAGTACAAGCGAGGAATGCATCTCTATCATCTGAGTTTAATACAAAATCATGTTCCTCTCCTGTCACACACAGGATTTGTTATAGATTTTATCTGCAATAAAAGCTATGTCAGTAGTGCCACATAATACATTTGTAAAGGTTAGAGATATTTTAACCCACATCTGTGACCAGAATTTTAATGACAAGCATATCCTCTGAAGCAGTACTAGGAGAGGAAAACTCTTCTGTAGATATTAATGCAAATCAGTGTAGAACAATGCCCACACAACATTACAATAGGGTCATTGTGAATCATGTCCTTGAAATTACAAATATGTGACATAAGTAAAAATATATTATTATGAATTCTGCCAATCTCTTGTCCTTGTCAGGGGTTTCAGTTTTTGCAATCCAGAGAGATTAAACCATTTTATTACTTAAACTGTCATGAAGACCTGCAAAACAGAACAGCAGAATTACTTTAATGACTTTCTTTTCAAAATATGCATGCATAATGAACAGCAAATTCACAGATGTATTGTTTCTGTCCATTTCTATTTTACTGTCAAAAAGTTCATTTATTTCCACCTTCAACTTTGCTAATTAGGGAAAAAATGAAGGAAGAAAACAGCCCATCAACAGTGGTTTCATTCACATCCAAGGGCTTCAAGTATTATCTTTGAGACTGGAAGGAGGTTAACATGGGAAATTACAGTTTTGATATTGGAAGGTGATGCATCCTCTTTAATCATCCTCTGTATTGATAAAAATTTTCCATGGGATTACATGTGATTTAATTGTTCTTGATTCTTTTAATTAGTTTGAGATGATGCAGTTTCTGCAAGATGCAGCTCATCAATGCCTTCTCAGGAAAAAAAACACTATAACTGAAGTGAACAAGAAGTTTATCATATAAGTTCCTCTAAGAAAATGGAATTGATTATTTGAACTTGTTTCACTTAGGTAGAGCAAGAGATGCAAGTAGGACTATGCTTGAACAAAAAGTTACATATCCAAAATAAACTCTTGGGTTATAGGTCTATGACCATAACTACTTGTGCTACTTTAAGCTTATTTTGGCATTTGATCATCTTTATTGGAACTGCAAGACTCGTTTGGGGTAAATGATAATTTAATTAGTGGGCTCCATACAAAGTTTCAACTTTTACCTTTTCCACTTAAAACAACAAGTTTCTAGAGAGCACAGGCAAAAGTCTTGTTTTGATTAACCTTTTATCTTCAAGCCTGAGATCAGTATCAGGACATTTTTTTCTCTTTTTATTCATAATCAATTTTAGAAAATAATGTTGCTATTTGCAGCATTACTGAGCCTCCACATTACATTGTGCAATTATCCATAAGATTTGTGGAGCATAAAGCAAAACAGTTTGCTTTTAGAGGACATCTGCTATAAATAAAATTATACCATAAATTTTCCAAGACAGCCATCATCTACCCAGTTGTTACAGAGGCAAAAAGTCTTGGCTTCCCAGAGCAGGTTCCTTTTCAGCCTCTTGTCAGGGAGGTCAACAGCATTTACTTTTTGTGCTTTTTCGAGGTACCTTCCCCCACTGTAATGAAATTAGAATGTAATGCTTTCGACGCCTGCACGTATCAGCTTTCATTCTTTGGGGAAACATGTGAACATCATTAAACACAATTTCTCTCTCTGTTTTCAAAAATGTTTCCTTAACAAACTTTATGAAATTCAAACTCGGGGAGTTCATTCCGATGCTGTCTTTAATAAAGGGGCATCTGCTAATGCTGGTAAATGTAAGCATCTGTTATCGTGTCTGGTAGGAGCCCCTATGTTCATGAAGTGGGAGATCTCAACACAGACATAGCATTGGCTAGGAAGGTGCCATCTCTGGGGCCCAACTGGGTATTTGATTTATCCTTGGGAACATTGTTCAAATCTGTTCATCCTTTGCTTTGCAAAATGAAAGAAATGAAAGGAATTTTTAATTATATTACTGCTGCCACTTACTGTTAATAATAAATGCTACACGGCGCCATGCAAAGCTCTTGTCTCCTGAGAAGATTCACAGCACAGCTGGGGAGTGGGGTTGCTGTTGGTCTCTCTTAAAAGCACACATTTCTCTGTAGTGCTTTGCTCTATAAGCTTGTTAAGAGCGGAATGAATTAGGAGTGAGCTGATGACTTGCTCACCTCAGAGACGCAAGAATTATGTTCTTGCATTCTTTGAAAAGTTCATGGGCAGCATCTACTCAGGTTCTCTGTGTGCCTTTTCTTCATGAGGCTCTCAAATATCTGAACTGTGGTAGGCCTTGGCATTTTTATAGTGTATTTACCTTCCGGTATGTAAAGAGCAAAGGTGCTTTTTAAGTCAAGCAGGATATGAAGGCTCCTTCTCTGGCAAGATAACCTCAAATGGTTTTGCAGCTGCCTGAGACTGAAGTAAGTGCTTTTGATGAATGAGTCCAAATGACATGTTTGGGGATGAAATAAGGTGCTAGTCACAGGTTTTTGAAACAGCAACCATGGTAAGTGCTTGAAATACAGCTTTTTCTCCAGTAAATTTCTGTTGTGTGAGCCAGTTACACTTGTGAGCTGTTGCTTGTGCTATCGAAATCCCTTATTGCTATTAGATAATGATATTAAAGTAGGTAAGAAACTGTACTAGCAACACAAGCTGTGAAGAGTCATGAATCAATTCACGCCCCAAAATTAGTGCAAGAGCATTTCTGTTTCAGAGTGAAATTTGGGACTCTGGTATAGGCACATGACCGCTCGAGTGGGAAGATAAGAAAAACCCTAATATGCTGGGACTTGTGGTATCTCACTGAGAGATGATAAGACAGAAATAATAGCATTCCATGTGGGACTCCCTTGCTTTTGTCATTGGAGAAACATCTCATGCTAGCAACGAACAGGCAACATGTTTTTATTCTGCTTTACCATTTTATTCTATAGCACCTTATTTGTACTTTGCTACAAAAGAAGCTGTAAAACTGCATTTTAAAGGTGTTTTGTATGACATACAAGAAGATGCATGCTTAATAGCACCTCCCTAATGACAATTTACTCCTTAGGCATCTCTGATATCTGTTTTGTGAGGTACAGCTGTCTAGGACACTTGGTAAGAAATAGATAAGATAACATGAATATGGTTTAATTAGGCTGCAATTTTATTTACTATCTCATTTTGGAACTACTGATAAAGGAGTGCAAATGTTAATACTTTATTTAATTCTTTTCATTAGTTAAAGTCTGATATGTGTCCTCTCTTCTTCCACAACTGTTTCCTGAGTTACAGGAACTGGGGGAAGCATGAAGATATAGAGGGAATTCTAGACAATTTTGGAATTCCCAAATGCTAGAACAACACTAAAAAGTGCTGCATGATGCAAGGGGGCTATAAGGCTGAAGAAGGCTATATACTTTCCATATGAGACAAAACTAATTTTCAGTCTGTGAAAATCATGTTTTTCCTATTGCATATCAGGTCCAAAATTCTCTGTAAGTATTTGATTTTCTTTTAATTTTTCTTCAGATGAAACTTGTTTTAGATTTATTATCTTATTTTCTATTAATAATGCTTTTCAATGAAAGATTCTAATTTAATGGCTTTTTGCTCAAATAAGTGTTTTTTAAGTGTATTCTTTTCAGTCTGAACTAGACAAAACTGAAAAAGAACATTTGTATTAGACTATAGGACTATACCAGGTTATAGACCCTGGCAAATTCTTAATTGTGGAAATTTATGGCTTCATCTTGGAAGGACTGTCTACTTATATAACAATGTTCAAATTATTCCCATGCTTGTATGTATTTTCTTAGAACACAGGCTTTATAACTTTCACAGGTCTTCATGATGCAGTCTCTAAGCAGTCCACAATATGAGATAAGGGCTACAAAAAAGGGCTTTTAATGGATTCCTTTTAAAAAATTGTTTAGGCCTAATCACTGTTGTCTAATATACCCAGTGTTTGTGACCCATCTATTAGGGGATAAAAAGAAAGAAAGGAGAATATAATGCAGTGGAGAAGCAATTCCTGACTAGATGCTGCAAGCAATTTGTTTCTCAAACAACCCAAATCTTGCTAATTTTGAATCCTTACCACCATTCAGATCAGCAGAGCTTTTAACAGTAGAAGGGTTACTAAAACAATGATGTAAATATTTAAAGGCACAACTGGGAATTAAACATAACAGCATGGCTAGTTGCTGATAATTACTCTCCAGCAGGGAGTAACCCACCTATACTTCTGCATTTATGAAATATTATTACCTTTATTTTTTAAATATACATTTCTCTGTTCTGCTCTTTTGTTGTTTGTTTGGGGTTTTGGGGGTTTCTTTTTGTGGTTTTTTTTTGGTTGTTTTTTTTTTTTTTGTTTTGTTTTTGTAACTTTTTGATATCTATGTCTTTTTCTATACATACACTGGTAGGATATATTTTACAAAAAAAGTACTGTGCACTCAGGACTTTTTTTCTTCAGATTTTGTTTCCTAATGGCACGGGTGCTTTAGGATCAGTAAAACCAAACTTGTTCTCAGGAGACTTGCCTTGCTTTGATGTATTAAGCTGATAACTCATTCAATGAATGAATCCAAATAAAGCATTTCTTTCCTCTACTTTATGTATTTCACAGACCCTTATGTTTAAAAATGTTATTCTTTTATAAGTTATATTGTGATTTTTTGACGATAAAAGATGTTGTTTTCTTTAACTGATTTTCTGTGATAATACCTCTCAGCTTTTAGCACATTGGAGCTATATGACTATCTACAGGAGAAAATGAGGAAATTCTATATCTAACTACTTGAATTTCAAGGAGAACTGAACATTGATTATGACCATCAGCCTTATATTATTCTAGTTTTATGCATCTCTCTCTCTCACTTTGTCTTGTCTGGCAGCAACTGGGGACATTCTTAAAAGGAGAGACCCCCAGACTGCCCTGGAGAGTTCCCCCTTGCAGGGGACGTTGCACTTGGTCACTGCACTGCCAGGGCAGGTGGCAGCTGTGGTGCAGATGGTGAGAGCAACTCCCAGACTTAGCTCACAAGCAGAGATATGGAGGCAGAGAAGATGAAACACCTTACATAATTACTTGCTGAATACAGCTGATTGACTGGTTATTTGTATGTTATATGTGCATTGACCCTTGCTCACCCACTGTCAGACTCAGAGTGCAAGATTTGAATGGTTCAGCTTAAGGTGAATTATATAGTCTGGCCAATGTTAACATAATTAAAACTTTTATACCAATTACTTTCATGTAACCTGTGCTCTACATATTTAAGAAGTGTTTTGAGCAGGGTTTTTTTTTATTATTTTTAATGTATTGGTACTTAACCTTTTTATCTCCCTCATCTGTAATACAGCTCTAATTATAGTCGTTAAAGGTGAAGAAACAATTAGAAATGTGCAAAAATGCATCCAACTTAATTTTACATGAATCTAAGTCAGAAACTTAGGCTGTTAATAAAATTGGGTTTTTTCCCAGTAGGGGATAAAAAAGGTATTTTTGGTTCCAGAGTGGTATTTACTCTAGTTTGGCTCAATGGTGTATAGATATTCAACCTTAAAGCTGTAGCTGCTCAGCAACTCCAAAATTATTTGAAATACATAATTTTGCTTGCTATTTGAATTTCTTTCTTACAAAGGTTCCAAGAGAGGTCCCTGGCTGATACAGAAACAGAAAATGGAGTGTATGAAATGTAACAAACACCGTAACAAAACCCAACATCTTATTAGGCAACTCTATACATAAATAATAATTTTGAAAATCTTGGTTTTAATGAGACGGGGTGTTTTGTTGATCCCTGCGTTAGGAACATTGTAATATTTCATGCACAAGCTGCCTAGGGAAAGACTGCCAGACTCCAGGACAAATAGTCATGAGGAAAGTCCCACAGCAAGGAAGATGGAGGGTTAGTTCATTAATCAAAAACCTTGGGAGATCTGGGAGATCAAAAGCACATTTTGTAGAAATAGGTCCAAGAACTTGGAGGCACGCACAGAAATCCTTTCTGCACCTAGCTACAAGTACAGCCTTGCAGCTGCAGCTCAGGTAATGGCACAGACCTTGTTACTGCTCCTTTACTTTCGGGCAAAGTTTGGTGAGATTTTAGCTAAGGTTTCAGCAGCTGAAGCTTTGGTGATTTTGGATGAAATAGAGTGCTTATGTAATCCTTGGTTTAGGGAAAGCAGAGTGAGCTTCCAGCTGGCTGAAGACAAGAGTCTGGGGCCTGGAGCACTTTGATATTCCGACCAGTTGCAAAGTGTATGTTTGTGTATGCCTTACTCACTGAAAACGAGACTTAGTCAAGGTTTAGGGTCCAATAAGCCTTAAATCCCCTTATGATTTCTGGTCTTATATGCCAAAAAACCACTTCCCCCCCCCCCACCTGGCACATCTTTAAGTGTATATAGAGATGCATTGTTCACATTCTGCGGAGAGCTCTGGCAAGTGGGAAATCTCTCTAAGCACCATCAGAAACCAAAAACTAGACAAGGAAGCACTTAAGTTCCTAGGAACTATTCATTTCCACACATCAGGAGGTTTACAACCCATAATCACCATAATGAGTGAGTCACCAGACTTTCTGGAATTAATATACACCTTCTTTCTTGATAACATTGTAAGATAACAAATAATAAAAACAGCAAATAAAGCAAGAGTAGCTTCATCAGCAGGAAGAATGAAAGATAGTACATGGCTCTCAATTTTAGCAGGGCTTTCAGCTGTGAAAAGGGGTAAGTGTTCTAGGATGTACTCTCAGTATTTATTTCAGAGGTTTTTTTGTCAATAATTGTTTAATATGTGTTCAATAAGTCCTCCAACATCTCTTTAAACACAAAAAAGCACACACAGTTCATTAAAGGGATACAAACAAATACTTATGCCTAGGAGTTGTTTCCCTTTTACCTGGAGTTTGAAGGGTTGGCTTACAGATTGCTTTACTTTGTATTTCCTAAGGTATTCCTCATCTATATACTGGGGACCTGATGAATGTGTCCTCTGGCATTTCTTCTGGCAAACTATGGGAACCTTCTGATCTGAAACAATGCTGTGTGACTGTGTTGTGTTGTGCCATGCCTGAGCTAATTAGGCAATTATTTCTCAGTTATTCACAGAGTTTTTGCTAAAAAAACCCCGAAATCATTAAATGGGCTTTTTGACTAGGCATGTCTGGGGAAGCCCAAGCTTTTTTCAATGTGTAGTGTAAGATTACTCCTGTTGGCTTAGCTCAAAATAGTGCTCTTGATTTGTTACCTAACTAATTCCACCTGAACATCATAGTGAAAAGCTGAACACTTAAATCTTGTCTTGAGATCTTATTCTACATGCTAGACACGGGGCTTCAAAGTCTCTAGACCTCACAGAGGCAACAAAGCTTAAAAGAATATGACCTTTTGTCTACCGGAGTCCAAGTTTGCCCTCTACAAAATGAAATATTCCTTTTTCCTACCTTATTGAGGTGGGTATTAAAGTTCTCCATTAATGAAGGAAATCTTGGCTCTGTTAGATTCAATGTCAAAATGCACATTGAGTCCAACATGGTCAGATTTTATCTAATATTTAGGATGCCCTCATTATTGCCCTCTGTGAACTGTGACAAACCCTGAGTTTTCTGCATGTTCTATAAAATATAACCATCCAATGACTCTCTCTGTGTCACTAACTTTTGCCCCTTTCCTCCCCACATACAGACATTTAATATGTCTATAATTTGCTTGATGATTTTCATCCTTCTTTTAATATTGCAACCATATTTGCTGGCTTTGTGCCTGGCTTTTGGATTCGTGTGACAGTCTGTGCTTTCATTTCTTATTCAGCTAGTTTACTATCCTCTATGATTTTGTTTCATATTCCTTCCTACATTCTTTAGAATGTCACTCTTGACTTCTCTCTTCCTTTGGCAGAAGTAAACCCCCAAAACTTCTTGGATTAATGTGGTTTGCATTTCCAGCTGTAGTGCATCTCATTTGAAAGTTTTTCTTAGCATTTGCAATATCTTTATCTGCTCTGATGCATAATAGAGTTTCAATTTATATACTGCTTTTAACATCAAGCAGGCAGTTTAAAGTCCTTTATAAAATGGGGAAAGAGAAAGCTAAACCTGATTGATGCAGATAGAAAATTTTTCAGGCTAGACTTAAAATGAGATAGCATAAGGGCATTCTACATATCATCATCTTTCTTGCTTTACTCCCAGTGCTCCCTGCTTGCTTATTTTCTATTAAACATTATAGTAAGCGATATTTCAATTCTTTTGCATCTTTTATGTTACTAATTGCTGTATATAGTTGACAGAAGTTGTTGGGCTTTTTTTCATATATGCTTTCACACATAAATTTTTGAGACTTTTGTTATGGCTTCAGTGTTATTTTTACACTTGGGCCAAAAGGAATCCTCATCAGATGTTTGCCTGGACGCTCCAGTTTAGCATCCCATGTAAGTCTCTAGAGAAGCTTCATTCTCTGGCAGAAATTCAGCTCCTATTCACTCTCAGGAATGTTAATTTACCACAAATTGTAGCTCATTTCTTGAAAGAGATGTGCCTACAATAGACAGTCCCGGGAGAATTAAAAAAGATTTTTTTTTTTTTTTAGTAACGAGGGTTATCTGACACAACCAGGATTTGCAGTTCTGGCTTGAAGCTACTACAATAATGCATACTCAGTCTGATTTTTCTAATGTCATGATGAGATGCCTTATTAAAGCTTGACATGGACAGGGCGTTGTAGAAAACACTTTGATTCTGTAACCCAGAGACTTTCATAGGCATGCTGTGACACTGTAAGACTTTTTCCTCTTGTGATTATCTCTCTTTAATGTAACATTATTGTACTGGAACTCTTAGTATCTAATTTCTCAGAGTATTACATCACTCTATTATAAGGAATCCTCCTTACTGTCATTCCTAGATCAGGATTATACAGAAAGGCTAATGAATACTCAAGGATTAATCATTACCACAACCATGGATTGAGCTTTGGGAGAGGAAGAAGTAAGAAAACATCCACCATTTATCATTCCAGAGGTATTTGTGAGGCAATTCTATACCCAGAATAAAGTGCAAGCTAAAAAAAAAAAAATTAACAAATGGTAATAACATAAGGTTATTATTATGTTTTTATTTTTAAAAAATTAATCTCTAAGTTCCCAACTTCTAGTTTGCATTGATAAGATGCAATCCAGTGGGCTTCTGGTCACAATGACCAATACATATACCTTGAGGATGCCACTGACAGCTCTGGGCTGTGCTTCGTGCTGGCTTTATGAACTGCTTGTTGTCTCCTAACCTGAAGATCACCGTAGGAAGAGTGAAAGCAAAACAAAAGATATTAAACTAAAGCACCAAGACCATTACATGGATTGTTATTCTCCTACAGGAAGCATGATGCATGTCTCCAACACCTATTCAGAGAAACCTGCTTGTTGTTGATACACTATTCAACATTTAAAGGAAAGAGTTAACTGTTGCAAACTTCTGAGGTATAAAATGGAAAATACTTGCCTTAACATACATGAAAAAAGTACTTTAAACCTTTTCTGCTTAGTTCCATTTGTCTGGGACTGAACAGTTACAGCAATCCCCTTACTTCGGTTTTGCGTCATACTTTGCAGTGGATGGAAAGAATTACTAGATTACATTTCTCTCAAAATCATTCCTCAAAAATTCTGTGATTCCCTATCTCTTCTCAGTGTGCCATTGGAAGGCCGAGGAGAGGGCAGAAATATGGGTGGAAAGCAAATACCATGAGAGACACTTGTTGAATCACTGATCTTGGTGCCAGTGCCATCAACACACGTTTCCGCAAGCTCTCTAAGCTGTGCCTTCACCCGCTTTCTCTTTAGCAGTCTGCCTGCATAACAAGCTATTTTACATGGAGCACTTCATGGGTTTTGACTCTGTTTCCAACCTAAAGCTGCTTCTTCTGGCATAATACTTACAGTTCTTTCCAATCAAGTAATATTGATTTCAGGCTTTTCAAGTGGTGTTGCTATACAATTCTCTCTGCTGAGTATATGCTGATTCTCTCTTTAAAAAAGGCTGGCTCATTCCACTCCTCATCAAAGGAACAGTTCTTCTCAGCTCTTCTTTTCCTCCTGATAGACTTGGCTCATGCTCCTTTTCCCACTGCCAAAACTATTGGCCTACTTTGTTATGCTCCAATGGAGCCATCCTACCCTACTTGGCTGCAGTTGGCCTGTTCCATTCTGCTCAGATTAAGCTCTCTAACTCTGCTCTTTTTTTATGGTCATTCTCCTGTAATCCTCTGTGCTTTTCTATAATCAGTCTGCTCATCATTTGTAGAAAGCTGTCTCGATAATCAGATTTCATCCGTATGGAATTTAATCCAGGTATTTGCTAATGACCACTAAGACTGGTATCTGCCTTTTTGTGGCATATTTTTGACAGGAAACTACCCTGTCTACCTGTCATATGTTCTGTAAAAAATGTACACTTCCACATTAATGTAACATGATCTGTGTAAAGCATATTAGTAATGTGAACAGTCCTTGCACATGTCTTGGGAGCCAGACAGAAATGGACCCATGTAAATTCCAGTTAAAGGCTTATTATTACAGAAGCACATATTACAGAGGCATAATGGAATCCCATTAAAACCCACCTGACTAAATCCTGCACAGTGTACCAACATCAGTGAACACACCTTGGGAGCTGTGCAGAAAACTTCCCTAAATGTACATAAACTGAGGTTAAGAGCATTTGTAATCCTACAGTGTTTACAAGTTGCTAATTATGTGGTCCCTGATTTGTATTAAATATGAAATAATTTTAAGTCTCCTTTTGTGGGTTACTATTGACATGTTCTAGACATTCCTGACAAACAATTTATTACCTTTCTGCTTGTTTGATGCAGTCATGGCTCAAAATGTGGCAGGAGTTGTTTTTTTTTCACCAATAATCCAGAAAAAATACCCAAGTTTTAAACAAGTGAGAAGATATAATTAATTAATGAAAGTCCTTTTTGAAAATGTTGGCCCACATTAATCTGCCTTTTTCTATGTATTCATGTCATCCTATTTCTTAATTCACCTCTTCTGCATTATTAAAAAGTATAAGTTCATTACTGTGAACATTTATTTTGTCTGAAGCATCACCAATTTTAACCAGTGTGCTTGTATGAATCAGAGCATGATAAAAAACATTTGACTTCATAAATCTTTTACTTCTGAATTACTGGTGAAAAAAGAGTCTATAAAGCCATGAATACCTTCTCAGTAAATGATGCAAAAATTTATATGAAAAGTAATTGATAATTTTGAGATCAGTGAAAAAAATTATAAATCTTTCTGCTTTATGAAGACTTTTGTGTGAAATATGGAATGGTTTAGACTATAAAATTTATACTTACCAGCAGGATACTCAATCAACAGTTTTAAAAAAGATATTTAGAGATGACAACAGAAGCCAATGTTACAGACAAGCAATTCAGAAATTGAATTTATTTATACTTTTATTCTCTTGCTTGTTTCACTTAAAATGAACTATTACAACATTATACACAGTTAATTACTTCTGCTGGAAATGAAAATATTTAGTTCCAGCACCTTTTCTCAATGGACTTGCAAGACAGTATTTGGAATTTGTGTATATGGTGTGCTGCACATATTAAAACCATAAAGACCATGTCAGGGGCTCAAAGGAATAATAAAATATTAATTTGATGGCAAAAATTAAGTGGCTTAAAGCAAGAAGCTGTTTTTTATCCCATGAGTGGCTTTTAAGACATTGACGTCTGGTTTGATTGTGTCTATTCTTAGCCAAATTAACCACACGTAATGAGACCTAAGTAACTATCTGACTTCAATCAAGCACCTCACTTATGGAAAACCACCAATTTTCCCTCTGTCAAGTCCTGAGTATGAGAAAGGACATTTCCTCTTTCTGAGCTCATCTGATTTTGATAACACTATAAAAAGACCTGTTTCATCCCTGTCACTTGCAGAAAATGCATTTCCTTACAGAAAAAAAACACTCTCTTTACACATAAAGAAGTACATGGAAAGAAGGCCACAGAAAATATGCATCTTATCTGTGACATCCTAATTTACTGAGAAAACAGAAATACCTAACTGACCATGAATAGGGAAATGAATAAATTAATTATACGCTAGTTAAAATAAATGAATGGTTCTAATGCTCTGCTGCTTCAAGAGAGTTAATTCAATCTACAGCACCTGAGAATGCAGCCTATATGTTAGTAGTGGTATATATATTGTCATCAGATGTAAATTAGACATCTGCAGATGTAGTTTCCTTCCAGTGACTGCCAGAACCAGGGATAATTGTACAGTGAAAACACCAATTTACACAAGAAATACTGCACCATAAAGTGGTTTACAGTTAACTAAATACTTTTGACTAACATTTAATACTTTTGCATTAACATTTAAAAGCAATATAAGACATGATAATAATTAATTCCTTTTATTAAAAAAAAAAGGAAATAAGACATTTCCAGATCTGTTTTTGTACTGTTTACAAATGGCAACTTATCGATTTTCTTTTTTTATTAATATATTCAGAGTACAGCATAGAAAATATGAACCCTGAAAAGGAATTTTTTTCAAAAGCATCTTTTGAATATCTAAGGTCCCTGACCATCCCCTATCTTCCTCCTTCTGTTGCATTTTCTTCAAAGCAGAGAAAAAATGCTGAATACATCCTAAGGAAGCACCAGGTCTAAAGATTTTAGGCAACACGATGTGAAAGCCTTGGTAAAAGGGCAGAAGTTGGGAGAAGCAGAGCAGGGAGACACTGGCAGCACAAAGGTGAGTAGGAAAGGATCAGTTTCACAGCTGAGAGAGGTACAAAGACTAGGAGTCACTGAACTTAACTCAAAACTGTAATTCTTTTGAGATGTTCTGGTGAAATCATTCTTCTTATCCTTGAAGTTAATGATCAGAAGGAAAAAATGAAACTGTGACCCATGCTTCTTGAGGAAAATTAAAAAAAAAAAAAATAATAAAAAGAAGACAAAACTTTGCATTGTGTAAGCCCCAGGACTCTGTCAAGGGCGGAACAGCTGGATGTATTTTTTGCTGACTCATGTCATTGGTATGTATGTCTTAGACTGGATCATTCTTGCAATTAGTATCAGAATTATTTTGAGAGAGACAATTAGCCTCTGAATGCAGATGTGCCAAGTATGGTTGGTTGTGCATATGTGTCAACTATTTCAACAGAAATGAGGAGAAGACTAGACAGACTTGGATGTTTTGTTTGGCTTTTACGTTTTAGACGCCTTGCTTTGGTGCTGTGCGGCTGGTATTCGCTTTGTCACGTAATTACTAGGTCTCGTTTGGCTTGGAAAATCAGGTTTATTTTCTTTTTCTGAAGAGAGATGACAAGTGCTATTTTAATCTTTCCGAGCAATTTCAGTATTAAGCATTCCTATCACGTATCAGTTCAGGGAGGGAGGTTACAGCTTTAAGTTACTGCATCTGGAGTTTTGTCCACTCTCAGGTGGACGTGACTGCCAACAGCAAAAGAGAGAGAAGGGTTGGGAATCAGATTGCAGTTAAGGTTACACAGCTTCAGTGGTGTCAGGCTCGAGGGAGGCATTCAGCAGTCTCTATCTGCTATGCAAACCACCAAACGCCTCCATCTGACAGCTTTTCAAAATAGCTACGCTTGGCACCACTTCTTTGGGCACAATATGTCCTGGATAATTTATTTAGTTTATATATTCAGCTGTGTACTAATTAACTCTTTGTCTTTTGGAGTTCTGATTTCCTGTTTAATGCATTTAAAATTATGTCTTTGTGGTCCAAGGGGACAAATTCTTCTGGCACTTACCTGGAATGAATTCGGAGTAATTCAGATGGTTTCAGGGGACCTATACTGCCTTTAGAGAGCAGAATTTGATCCTCTCAGTGGAATTAGCAAACAGCTATAATTACTTCCATTAAAAAAAAAGAGTACAAACAGATTTTACCTTACTTTCTCACCATTTGCTTTTTGTGTGCCAAAGAACACTTAGCAGAGGACAGCACAAAGCTTTCAAGGAGGCTCACTCAAGTCAGTGGTCAACCATGAAACAGAACCTGAATTTTGAATTGGACTTCCACTAAAACTGCACAAACAGCTGTGATTTTCAAGATTTTTATTTTTTAATTTTAATCTGGAGCACTGACATTCACTACAGTTGGTTCTGAGAAGGGTCAATGTGCAGGAAATAAGAGCTGGGGCTTGTGCTTTTTTGCTGTTTTCCTCACATTTATGGAATTAAAAACCAATGTTTGCATGAATTTTCAGATAAGGGATGTGGAAAACCCTGTCACTACTAGAAGCCCATGTTTAAACACAATTTGTAGAAAGTCTGGTAGAGTGCAGCACGCAGGATATTCAAGAGCAAGGTGAGAAAGACATAGAAGTTACCTATTCATTCCAAAGAAAGAAATTGATTTCCTGAAACTTCTGCCACATGTTTTTGAGTTATATATTTCTCCTATATTTTGTTTTCTCTCTGTATTTTTAATGATGGATGTTATTTTTTTCACTATGGTTTTTTTTTTAAAGATAGATGCCATTTAAACTTCATTGCATATAATGTAAGATTTCGTGTTCATAGAGTGGGAATGTGTGCTTGTGTTAATATTTACACTTTTGCACTGGAAATTTAATTTTAAAAATGACACTGAAAAATAGGTTGAGAAACACTGAGGATTTTGTGATATTTTCAGATCTTTAAATCCATTTAGTAGCTACCTGGATTTTGCAGCAAAAGGCATTTGACTTTGTTCTTCACTGAGACTAATCTAGTTAGTTTAATTTGCATTTTTTTATGATCCATAAATTAATATGTGCTATACAGCACGTTAATATGTGCTGTATAGCACATATTAAAAAAAAACTTAACTGCAAATGCATTCTATCAAGTGCATTATTTCCAGAATATTTCTACCTTTATATTTGATCAAATAGGAAATATTAGGCACATGAAAAACATCTATGGCAGCCTGCACAACAAGGTATTTCACTGAGATGTGTATTAGAGTCCTCCCTGCTTAGTGTTATACTGGAGTTTCCTAGATCACATGGGAACATTTTGTCCTATGAAAACATTTTCTGTTTAGAAAGAGACAAGAAATTACACCTGAGTGTTCTGATAATAACTTAAAAGTAAAAGTTGTTTTTTTTTAAAGAAAATATTATAATAAACATTTTAATTAATCATATAAATAATAAATTTATAGTCACAAACATTAAAAAGTTTGAAATAAAAACTCTTAATATTTGAGTACTATAACATTGACAGAAATGTATTACAGGTTTTTTTTGAAAGTTAATTTTCACAAAATTAGAACTGACCTTGTACTGTGATAACAGACCTGAATGTTCCAGAAGAATATGATTCCACCTAAATTTCTCTGACCAGGGCTACTAATAATTAATGAAAGTTTTTGAAGTTCCCATAAGAGAAGCATACGAACTGCTGGGAAATTAGAAACCAGAAAAAGAAATAAAGTATAGACATTTCATCATTCAACATGTGGAACAAGGAATTTGATGCTGTTTGTTGGCTGACAAACTCAGTTCTCAGATTTTTAGAAAATCTGAACTTTGTAGCAGGATTAAGCTGATGTGCCTGACTGCAGAGTGATGAGCTTTGACTGACGCAGCACAAGTTTGAATGGTGTTCCCATGCACAGCAGAGGAAAAATTGTTAAAAATTCCCTTGTCTTAGGGAATGGAGAGGAAAGAGAGGGCAGTGAAGGAGAAGAAAATACATAGACATAGCATATGTTACACATATAAAGGAAAAATTGCTTACTGGAGTGCATGGAAGAACCATTAGGGCTGTTTTATAAATTTAGAAATCACTCATGTGGGGTGGAGCGATATTGTGGCAGCTGAAGTGCTAGAGTGGAGGTCAGGCCTTCGTTGTCACTGTTGCTAAATGCTGGGTAGCTCCAACTGCATGAGAGACTGATAAGGAAACCAAAGGCAGAAGTTTCACACCAAACCCATCAGTTTGGCTCATAAGCAAAAACGTTCCCCAGAAATTTACAGTCTGGCACTTCCTACTTGTGTGTACCAGCCTGCTCAATACCCAGCTCCCCGCAAGCTACTTTTCACTTTGGGATTCACAGTAAGCATATTGAAAGCAATGGAAAAATTCTCATTGATCTTAGGGGCCTTCCAGACAGACCTTCTGTGAGTGTGAATGCTCCAGACACCAATTTAGAGATGCTAATGTGAGTTTGTCATACACTGAGGTTGTCACAGAATTGTGTACAAACAGTGTTTTAAAGTGTGGAGCCATAACCATTTAGTGAGTGAGATGAAATGGGGACCTGTAAGTCACAGCAACATATTTTTGTAATTTGTTTATGTAAAGCAAACAAATTGCTACGAGTTTTAGCAATTACCATCAATTTACAAGCAATTATTAGCAATTTTTTTCCATACTGGTTTGAGGGATTCACTCTATTCTGTTTATTTATTTGTTCTCTGGTCTTTGTTTCTATTTTGTGCCTCTGGAATAATGAGTAGAGACACAGATGGCAGAGGGTCAAAATGCCCATTGTGGAGCAGTTAGGAGTCATCTAGTGACCGACAAGGAGAGACAGGGGATGACCTAAATGATCTGGGGCTTCTTGGTATCCTACAAAGAGAAATCCAACTGACTGTGAAGTCCATGTTACTAATACTTTACCTCTTTTTTTTTTTTTTTTTTTTTTTTTTTTAATAATACTTTACCTAATCTAGCTATCAATGGGAAAAAAACCCAAATAGTGAACCTGCAGTTACCGAGGGTTTCCAGTATCCCTGAGGGTGTGTGCATAACAGGCAGCCTGCCCCATGTAACAAACACCTCGAGCACTCTTGTACTTCCACCACCCTAAAGCAAACACAAGCCTAAAGCACAGCCATGTGTACACATAAAAGTCTAAACAGATTAACTTACTCAGAGACAGTGAACGGAACAACAAACAAACAGAAATTAGGATAAAAGAGATCAATACACAGCAGCACAAGGGGAAAAGTTAGCATCTAAATCTCAGTTTGCTGACAACTAGCAGATTCATGGCTCTTTCAAAGGAGAATTAGCTGCTTCAGCACCTGCAAAGGGGGCGTAGGCAAGAATGGCATTTGCAGTTTTGTGGCTCACACAGCCATCTTATGAGAATGGATTATTGCATTCTGATGAAAACAAACAGGAGCCAAGCTCCAGGATTGTGTTGTGCTGCTAACTGCTTTTCAAAGAAAGTGTAGACGATGAAGATTGCAAATATAAAGGGTCCCACATGGCAGTGACAAACGCAGTACACAAACAGTAAACCTGGTGGTGTGCTCAGATAGTCCTGATCAACAGCACCAGACTCTTGCTATCATGTTTTCAAAGGGAATTTTCTGAAGGCTAATAGAAATGTGTGTACATGAGAGACAATCAAATCTACCAACATCTTTTAAGTAACAAACATTGTCTTACACATTCCTCTTGAGCCCTAAAAAGAAGTAAAAAAAAAATTTAAAAAATCACCAGGCTCCATATTGCAGCTGTTTTCCTCAATGGTTCTAGTGGCATTAACTTTTAATCTTCCAGCCAAATACCAAACATACCTGAGATCCCTTATTACACACTTGATTACCCATGTCTGATTGACATGGTAACCATGGCATCTTTGGTGTGAAGAGGAATTCAACTTAAAGAAAAAAATAAAAGTAATTCTATTTTATAACTATACAGATTCACACAATGTGATAGTAAAGAGGGTAAATGGTGAAACCTGACAGCACACTGAGCTTACTGCACAAGTTGCACAGCAGAAAAGGCAAGAAGCAATACAGTTGTCACTGGACTATTTCACCTTAACACCATATAAACGAAAACACTGTTGTTAGTTGGTCCAACTCAGCTGCATAATCCCAGAGTATTAATGCTAAATGTGAAAACTGTAAACCTCCAGCTTTGCTGGTAACAAAAAATATATGACTGTACAGCAGTCTGCCTTGGTCAAGAAATTATTACAATGTTTGAAATCAGGACATAAACATGTATAATGAATACTTACATAATGCTTTACTTTTTTGGTGCTCTAATGTTGCTCTTTATTGTATGCAATACTCAGTTTCTACTAAAAATGACAGTTAATTTTACTGGTACACAAAAGGTACAGAATAGACAGTGAAACTATATGAGAAATGGCTTAGCAGTAAGTGCTCTTCTTGGCTTTTCAACAGACATTTTATTATGGAAGAAATATTAAATCTGAAGCAGCTCTTAAAAAAGAAAAACCTAAACACTTCTTAGGTATGTGGTTTTAAGGAGTAACTTATCTTTGAAGAATTGCATTTTTATTCTGGAAATGCTTACTTCAGTCTCACCATTTATAGGTATAATTTATTTTTCAGTAATACCTAGCCATGAGCTTCTCTGATATCAGTGTACAGTCTGGCCCAAGAATGATACTGAGATGGTTTTAATATAATATCAGTGTGCTAGTCACAGCTATCTATCCTGAGTATTAATCAGCTTATATTATTTTTATACATACACAATGGCGTTTTTTTGCACTTTTTCAAAATAATGACAAAACCCATGTTTGAATTTAGGTTCTGAACTAAAATATAAATGCAACAAGGTGCTTTAAAAGCACTTTGGTGTCAGTCACTCAGGTTTTTTTCCTCCAACAATTATCAAGTAAAGAACAATATAAAATGAGTTACAGTATCTTCTGTACAGTTTAGACCAAAGAAAAGGATTTTTTTCTCCAATCTTAGTTAGGTCCCTCGCATTTCTTATTTTTCTACATGCTTTGTCATGACTAATTGGGGTAACATAAGCTTGCACTCTTTTGGATATTATTCACTGTCAGCTTTCTCTGTTGAATAAACTGATCTCTTGAAAACTTACTTACATAGCACACAGCAGGAGAGATGGAGGAGAAGCAATCACTGTCCAAAGAGAGGTGGAAAGAGGAGGCTGAATGACAAATAGATAGATATGGATCACACATGCCAGATGCTCAAGTAAAGCCTGTTTATCCCTAATAAGTTGGTGAGGTTGCGGAGAAGAGTTTATCCGTGTGAATATAGGATTCTTGCAGTATTGCCAAGGTCAGTGATAACGGATGGTGATCAGCTCAGTAAATGCTGGTTGTGCACATTAAAGTTGCCTGGGGAATACTTTAACCTATGCACCCAATTTTTCTCCAAGCCTACAAAACATTTCAGAAATGAAAACACGCATAAAATGCCTATATGGCCCATGTGTTCTTTGTTTCCTACCGTCCAAAGTAAGCTCTTGTTTCCCTCTATTTTGTATTTTCTCTCTGCCCTGGGTTCTTAAAGATGGATGTGTAATTGTAGTTTGAATGACAGATTGGGGTAGTGCCTTTCATTCACTTCACACAAACCTCCAGGATCCTCAGGGTGTGCGAGTAGGGACAGAATAGAGTGCTTAGCTTTTAATGGATGGTTAAGAAGTAATGAAAGGGGAATCAGCTTATCTCGGGGTGCCCTGTGGGCTACATTGTTTTCAAATAGCTTTTAGCTGGGACTTCTCTCTCTGAGGTTATATATTGTTCAAGTGGTTACCTCAGGAAACAGGACTGTTTCAGATACACCCCTTAGATACCACAGCTGTGGCCACAGGTCTAAATTGTGTTAAAACCAGTTTGCATTGACTGATAACGTCAAAACACATTACTGAGCTCTGTTATGGCAAAAAAACCATCATTTTCCTTCCTTCAGCAAAGAAGGTGGTTTAGGTTAGTCCACCAATGCATTTCACATGTCTGGTTTATGGACAAACTGGCCAAGATGACAGCAGACGTGGGGGTTTATGGTGTGCTTCAAGACTTGCAGTCCACCCTGAGGTGGTTCTTCACTGCCCCATTATGGGCATCCACTGTCCAAGACCTTTCAGATTTCTAGACTTGATAGAAGCTGCACACAGTTGTTTCATTTTTGCTCTCAAAGGATAGTATCAGTTATATTTATGCAACATCCACACATAAAATTATTTTACTGGACAAAGTGAACTGTGGTGCTCTGAAATTGTCCAGCTATTAAACTGAATACTAACTTGAACTTAAAAGCATTTCTGCTCTAAAAATACGGTGGGCTGAGATAAAAGGGTGATATTAGGAAGTATTATTCCCATAAAGGGTAACTTTCATGGAAGAATCA
This sequence comes from Promerops cafer, assembly GCA_013398275.1. Taxonomy (NCBI): domain Eukaryota; kingdom Metazoa; phylum Chordata; class Aves; order Passeriformes; family Nectariniidae; genus Promerops; species Promerops cafer. Next base: position 2,590,436 of record VZSE01005712.1, on the reverse strand, counting down.
ACATTTTGCAGCAGATCCAGAACATTGCTATAGTTCAATAGAAAGTCTGCCATAAAAACTAGGGAGCTTTTCCCTGTGCTTTCTGGGAAGATTACACTTGCCTTCACCTCCATGGAGTGGACAGGATAGTTACCTTCTGGACATTATAAACCTTTGAGATTTGTAGGAAGTTTCTGAGCTATTTCTGTAGAATTTTCAAAGTGTGAAGGGAGACAGGATGTCTTATTCCATTCCCTCACCTCTTCCAGGAAGTCAGAGCCTTAGGGTGCAGAAATATTTGGTTTTTAAAGGTGGGATATGTGTGAATGTGTGTCCCTATGTCCTTAGCAATGTGTCTGCACGAGGAGTCCTTAATATGGGACAGTGTGTACAGCAAATGTTTACCAAGGGTTTGTTTTCTCCTGAGCAAATGGATTCCCCAGAAAAGTAATGAAAAAACTTGTCTAAATAAAAAATATCAAAATGCTTATTCAAGGCAAAATTTAACAACTTTGAAAGTGCTATTTTTGTTTTTCATATTCCATTCTTTTAGTATTATATCAATTCTCATCTTGCTTATTGTCTTGTCCAGCATAAATTTTTGCTTCGAAAGTCATTTACTGCCCAGGGAATTCAAAGAAAGTGTGTGGTCTACAATTCATATCAAGAGACAAGCTCTTTTTCTAGTCCTGTCTCTTACAATCACCACCCTTCTTAAAACTGAAAAGCTAAAAATAGGGAACTTGAATCTCACAACATCTTCTGAACCAGGAATCTATTTATCTAGGCTATAATGGTCCAGCTTCTGCTGAAGTCAACAAAAGGAATCCTATTGATTTTGGGTCATGTTCCAAACACATTGGATTGAAATATTTGGATATTTATCTGAGCTCAATAAAATTGCTATACTTTTTGTGGTTTGCCCAAATCAGCAGATATTTTATGGAAAATATTTTGGATAGCCAAGGACTTAACCTGCTTCTGTCAGGTAGCATTTTCTTGCCACTAATTTAATAACACATTTTGCAACTGATTTTAACCGGTATTAACAAAATCTTTATTTTAACTCACTGAAAGTTGTATCCTGCAGTTGATTTTTGCTGAGTTGCATTAATCAAATTCATCAAGACAAGGAGATCTTGAAGTTTCAACATGTCTTTCCAGTTTTATTTTTATCCCTGACGTCAGAGTTTAATTCCAGGAAATTAAGCTTTGAGTATCAAAAATATTTACAGTTCATACGCCAATGATTGTTTTGCAGTAGAGGATGTGGAAATCTGGAGGAACAAAGAAGCTGAGCACTAAACTTAAACTAGAGATGTTAGCAGTTTATTATACATATTCCTCTCCATCTGACCATTCAAACAGGTGATATACCTGAAAACTAAACCATTATTTTGTTTATATATATATATATATATATCTCCACACACATGTATATGTGATATGTTACAATGTTCTAGTTTTCTGTGTCTGGGGAAGTACTGCAGATAGTTTACATGAGTAAGTGGAAAAGTGTTGATACACACATATGAACACACGTGTGCACACACCCTCTCCACAGCTTTTCAAATGCCTCCTCCTTTCCTTCAAGATTTACGAGAAGGTACATATTTTTTTAATAATGGTATTTTATTAAAAGATATGCTTCTTTGGAAAGTGGTCAGGAATAAAACCATGTTTCTGGTTGGTAGCAAAAGCAGTGTAGCAGGTACTGTTCTGTAGGTAAAGTCCATCAAAATCTGCTTTACTACAGCTCTGAGTAGTACTCACACACACTTCCCAGGATAAATCATTTGTACTCCTTCCTTGACTTTTGATTTCCCTTTTTTTTTCCTTTCCCTCTCTCATTTGAAAATTTTCAGGCTATGTTCCTTTTCCGGGAGGATAAAAAGCAAGCAATGGGAAATATAATTATGTTATTAGGAAGACAATCTTTGTCTGAACTTGTTTAGAAACTTGTTTTCCTGGAGTCTGGTACTACAGTTAAAGAGAAGGGGATCTCATTAAAAATAAAGTTTGGGTGACTGCTATTTGTTAGAAATAAGACAGCAAAACAACTGACCTTCAGTGTCTATTTAGGTCAGGAGACAAACGTCACAGCCTTGCTTTTGAAAAATGATCCATTTTGCTGTTCAAATAAGCTTTGCTGGGGCTCCAGTTTTTAGAATACATTTGCCATGATAAAGACTAACTGAAAGCAGTCAGCAGAGGGTTTTTAAAGATGCATTTTAGGCAGTGTAGCAACAGCACATTCAGACGTCCTTATGTTAGCATTTCTGAACAGGTATGAGAATTCTACTTTAATTATTTATTCTTCTCAAAATCTATCCTCTCTTTTTATTAAATATTAAAATGCATGAAATTTTTGAAAGGCACTGTTTTCATTGATAATGGTGGTTCTCTGAATTACTTTTAACTAACTTTGTAATTGAAAGCTGAGTTTGAGAAAGGTGAGTTAAGCATCTTCTGGGAATGGGATTGTAACAGTGTTTTTCAAGGTTACTTTCTCTTCATTAAAAACTTTGTAAAATAATAATGAAGAGGAAACCATCTCATTAAGGAAAGAATAAGATCACTCGTCAATTTTACTGCTCTTCTCATCTAACTTTATATCAGTAGGAATATAGCAGTGCCTTGCATTTCTTAAGAATTCTTTGCCCCATATTCACTGTAAACAGAGAGGAGCCATAATTATACTTCATTTGATCCATATCAAAGGTACTGATCCATGTATCAATTTACATAAAGCACATAAAACATTTTTGCTTTTCACCCTTACTTCACCACTTTCTAACGAAAGTTTTCCTTTGCAGACTTCATTTGAATATAAAAATCTCCCGGTGAAATTTGCGATGTTAAACAAACCATACCAGTCATTCAACTTTTTAATTAAGGATTCAGTGTTCCATCCCTTTTCAGACATTAAAATTCAGGTGCAGTCATTAATCTTTCTAAATGAATTCACCTGTGGCTAATACTGATGTATTTTCTATGAGGCTTGTCATGGACTGCATACTGCATGCATAACCACTCTACAGTTAATTACACAAGGGATTATCGTTAGTGTCATAAAGATAAAGCCTTGCTAGAAGCATTACAGACATTTTTTGAGAAATTACTTATTTAATTTTTGTTAACAGCTAACTAAGTATTTAAGAACAATAAAAGTTTGTTTATATCATGGAAGAGCGAATGGCAAAGTTCAGAGAACTCGCAAAATGAGAACTCATGTCCAAAGCAGCTGACCACCTCTTTCTTGTCTTTCATGTGTCAGTCTCCCACCTACTCCTCTAAGCAGCAAGAAACAAAATAATGCAAATACTGCACTCCTTCTAAGGTCTGTATGTTAGAGTTCTGTGTCAAGTATTCCTTTCTTAAAAAGATAATAACACAGCTTATGAGAACTGTAATTTATAGCAGTACACACCAGTCCACCTAACAAGACAAAAGTTCAAAGGCTGTTAGGGAAGAAAGCAATCTCTAAAGAGCAAGTGTGTATTTTACAGGACAGTCCATCAAAACATTAATGGTGTCGTGTCCCCAGGCCCCCCCCCCCCAAAAAAAAAACCCCAAAAAGCAGACAATAGCATATAAACCTTAGAACTTATTGTATTCTAAGATTTGGATTTATTAATTAGATATTATAGATCAGAGCTGCAATTCTGTCTAAAGCTGCTGTGTGTTGTAGCAGACAACAATGTGTTGGTAAAAGATTTGCAGTATTCAGCAAGACTGGGAAGCACTTCCTATCAGTTGAGCTCATAGGCACCACTCCTGGTATAACGTGAGCAGGCTTGTCTCAGCCATCCAGAGAGATCTAATCAACACAGAGAAAACATGAAATAAACAGATGTACTTAAAAACAAGAACAACAACTTTGTTTAAAACATAATACAGTAGAGAAGAAGATTTGATTTTCAAGCCCATTGCATCTGGTTTAAATTAACTTTGGTTGATTTACTTCTGATTTACACTATTAGAAGACAATCCCCAAGTTGTTCTTAAATTATATAAAGAATTTGAAATTATATACATCAGTGAAAAACAGAATGGAAAAAAGAATAACATTGTGAAAGGCTCAAACCAGACAAAATTGTGACAAAACCATCTTTAAAATAGGTAACTAATGAAATAAAACTTTTAGTTACATTTTTATTTCCTGATAAATACTTGGTGGAGAAGAGAAAAGATGTAAGGGGGAAATTATGTTATTTTTCCAATTTAAATATTAAATTTACCACTCAAGAATCTGCAATTTTTAGTCTGAGTTGTATTGCAGCACAAAATAAATAAAAAGAACCAGTGAGAATTCTGATGTTAGGATTTATTGTGTGAGATTCAGGCTTTGTTTGGGCTTTATTTTTGAAAAGCTGAGGGGTAGTGGAACAGAACCACCCACTTCATACCTTTTTTTTTCACACTTTGCTTTCCTGTCTGTTAAATCCCTCTGGGCTTGCTTCTATAAACAATAGCAGATAATTAGATTTATGCATGTAATTTGATTTAAATTGATTCTAGTGGTTATCCAGTGATGTTACAGAAGCCGCCAAGCCAGTCAGTGGGCACACACCCCCCCCCACACACACACACTAGAAACTTCAGAAATGTCATGAAACAAACAACCATCTTTTTCTACATATAGTTTTGTAGATGCAATAAAAAACTCAAAAAACTGTGTAAATTAAGGCACTTTATTTATATATGAAACTCAAATTTCCTTACATCTGGAGTTTTCCTCATGCATCCCTCCCTGATCTATATAGTTCTGTTTTTTCTATTGTTACATTATCAAAATTACATGGATGGTGGTCAAATAATAGCAGCAAATGAGTTATGAATTCACCAGATCTTTGGATTTGGGGGTAGGAATCTAAGCTGGAAGAGTTTTATGGGATGGGGCTGTGTGACGTGCCAGGTCAAAGAGGGCACAGTTCTTGCTAGGGTGGAAAAGCTTCTAGTGAATATTAAAGTTGATTAGGAAAGTAGCCTACATTCTTGCCCAAGGTCAATGGTAACCACTAAAACATATGAAAGTAGTGCTGTTTCTGTGTTGTCAGTGGAATAGACTCCCTGTCATACAAAAAAAAAAAATTGTCTTCAGGTAGCCTTTTACCAAAAATACTGTGCATATGAAATTTTAATTCAAGATTAATGCAATTCATCATTACAGGAAAGTAGAGACTTTTAAGAATTAGATGTTTTTCAGTTTTTCATGTTTCCTTTTTCCTCCATTTCTTTTCTGCTCACAGTTTAATTTATTATGGCAAGGTTTCTTCTCAATCTTGAAAGTTTGTATAGAAAGCAAATTACTCCATCAATGTTCTCTGCCTCTAGAAATTTGAATTCACCCCAAGTACAAAGAAATAATTTTTTATTGAAAGATAAGTCCAAAGGGTAGGGAGCAATTCCAATGACACAGGATGCATTGTTCTCCCATTTTGATTTAATATGATAATAGTTACCACCAAAATATAGTGAAGGTAAAAGACTCTCAGAACAAGAAAACTCTCAATCCACAAATTTTTCTTAGTTCTCTGTCTGCTTTCTTGGTTTAGGGAAAAATACACAAACAATGTTTTAGTGAAAACTAAAGAAACTTCAGGCATTTTTAATGTTTTACCCTTTCTCTTTTGTTCTAGGGCAAAGCATCCAGAACTAATCTGTTCCTTAAGTTGCCCTTGGGAGAAAGAACACCAAGATGTTATGTTTTATTATTTGGGAATATCTTAGGCGTGCTGCAGTAAATAAATAGTGCTGTCAAAGGCTCTTATTTATTTAATTTCGAGAATTAATTTGGTGCTAATGAGGTTGAGGGGCTGATAGCAAAGTCTAGAGTCAGGCACAGCATGGGCAGGTGCTCTGAAATCTTCTTCAAACAGCTCTGTCAGCAAGTGCACTTTAATCCTGCTTTGCAATATCCCTGCTTGCCATCAAAGTGCCAGTTCCTGCCAGGTGCGAGTGCCCTCGGCTCTCAGCGATGACAACAGCAGAACAGTGAGCTCAGTGCTTGGCAGAATCAGGATCAAGGATTCAAGCTCGAGTGCAGGGCTGGAAATTAAACCAAAAACGAACTTTGTCAAATACAGACATTTGTCCTAAGGACAAAGACATCGGCTCTGAAAAATCCTTCATTAGTTGTACAGCCAGTATTGGGAATCAGATTCTCCAGAGGTCAGCTCACTGCGTGTAGCAGATATGATATTTGCTATTCTATAGATACCTAAATGGTGTAAAAATTAAATATTAGAAAAATTGTTAATGATACGATAACTAACCATACTGCGTTGGTTGATAAAGCAGAGAAGCCACAAGATTTGTCTGAATATACAAAAAAATGGACTAACACTGTTAGAGTGTTAAAATTGAGCACTTATATCTGTGCATTCTTTGTACAGACCAAAAATGACAGGGCTCCCGGACTCTGAGTTTCTCTTGCATAGATTTGCACTTCTGTCTCAGAATCTTATTTTTCAAGAAATCAGTCAAATCTCATGCTTTAAGGGCCAAAAATTTCCTTCACGTTTTCAGGTCTGGCCTGGGGTATTCACCTTCTTTTAAATGTCTTTTTAGCTTTGGTTGTGATCTTTTACTCCCAATCTTAAACAGCACACAGCTTTCCAAGCTCCTACACATTCAGCTTCTTCTCTGTCATAATTTTATACTTCTGATACTGAAGGCCCCCAAATCCTCAAAGAATCTGTCCAGCCATTGAAGAAAGCTGTGGTCTGGGACCTGCAAATAGGGCAGCCTGGATTTCTGCAGATTACTTAATTTGGGAGGTCCAAGACAACATGAATTCAGACTAAAGCATCTCCCAGGTCTAGACATCTCTAAATCTTTTCTTTTTATGGATTCTCTGATGCTTACTACAGGCTTCATGAGACCTTTCCCTCTAAGGACATGCTAATTAGAATCTCTCTTTTACCTGGCTTCTTACCATCACAAGAGCTGATTTAACTGACTTTTTCCAACCATTGTGAAAACATGTGTCAGCTTCAATCAAATCTGCCAGGAAGGTTTCAAAAAGACATGTACTATAACTGCACTACATTCATTTCACTCAGAAACAAGTCCAAAGAGTGAGCTGTTTATTTAGGATTTTGGATTACAAGATGTACCAAGGCCTTGTGGAACAGCAATAACTTCAGCAGAAAGGAGCAAAACCGGAGGGGAATATAGAAAACTATATACTGCCTTATTCTCTTTGGATCAAATTATGGACAGTTGAAGGTGTTTAGAGAAAAAAGTAAAACATTTAATACAGTCAGGCTTAACATGCTATATAGGAGGTAAATTACAAAATTCTAAAGACTGTATTCAGAATCATATAAACAATGATATGATACNAAAATTCTAAAGACTGTATTCAGAATCATATAGACAATGATATATGTAGAAGACAGATTCTTAAAGAAAAAGTAAAGAGCTCTGAGTTACATTCCCCGAGAGGTGTAGTTCCATCCTCACTCTGGTGATAGTGAGCAAAAATAATGCAGCCTATCTGTGCTCCTATAATGCATGAGAGAGGATTCATTATACTAACTAGGACTTAATTTCTCTTTTTGTGTAAGCACACAGGTACAGAGTCTGGTCATGTTACTCAACACACGTACTTGTATGCATTAACACAACCCCAACGAAGCTCTCATGTGGACTACACAAAGAAGACATATGTTTATGTCCCTGATTTGGCAGAATCTGAGTTTTATTATAGCCAGGTTGCAAATGTACTGACAAGGGAAAGCCTAACTCCATTATGACACACTAAATTACTAGCAAGGTTAATATAACTCCTGTGATGCAGATCTTTGACCACCTTTAATAGCTAGATTATTATTCCATTACTCTTCCTAAACTCTAGTTAAATTTGCTTCCCCTAATTCATTCATATTAAATATAATTTACATAATTAATCTCAGTATAAATATGCAGATTTCTGAAATACACTTTTTGTGATTCAATAGTACAACTCTTGCTAAATTGAGAGTGTTATGCTTAAACTAGACTGGCAGCACTTTGTGAAGCTTTCCCTTGCATTTCTGGATATATGCTCCATTTCAGCTCATGAGCAAGCTGGTTACTAGCCTGATACAACAGCCATGAAAAGCTTCATTTCTCTCATTTATTGGTTCAGCAAAATGCCTTGTAGAGTATATTTGCAAGATGTCATATTCTAACAAGCATATAAACAGGACATGGAATTAGAAGCAAATTTCACAAAAGGGCTCCAAAGCTAAAAGCCCAGCAGGATCCATCCAGTTTACAAAAGCTCTTCCTCCTTGCATGCAGGGTGTGCTTAGATGTACCCACACCATCCTTACCAAATGTCTTTTTCTGGCTGCTCAGGTCATATTTGTCACTAGCACACAGAAATGTAAAGTTTAAGAAAGCGTGAGCTGCTTTGCATCACTAATCTTGTTACTGTAATGGCTATGAAAGTATTCAACAAAAAAGGAGCATATAAGCCAGTCCACATGTACATACCATGCACAGCATGTGCCCCAGTGAGCCATGGATGTTCTCTGGCTCCCTGAAACAATGACAAAACCCAGTCATTTTAATGCAGCTCCTCACATCCAGCCACAAGTGACAAATATCTCTCCATGACTAGACGAAAGGGCTGCTGACAGTTCTTTCTACCTTAAAGACAGATGAAGCACTCTGATGGGAATAAAAAGTTCACCAACCTCTCAAATCCAATTAAATATTTTTATCTTTAGAGTCTTTGGAATAAAGAGAAGAGGCACTCCTTTCCCTCTCTCCCTCTTTCAAGCTTCCCTCTTGTCATTTACCCCCTCTTTAATTTGGCATATAAACCCCCCAAGACTTCAACCCTAAGTCTCTTGAGACCAAGATTACATCATTACTGTTATGGCATATTATACACTAATCATAACCATTACCATTTACAAGTTCACAGCTTCATTCAATTAAGTGCCTGACATGGATTTTTCAGTTAATTCATAGTGAAGGTCACCAGTGGTCAGAATGGCAGGTGTGTTCTGCTACCCCTTTGAATGCTAATTACCAGTCTTAAGCAAGTACTGGAGAACACAGAGTCAACAAGTTAATCAAAAGGCTTAGAACTTAAGACACATTTCTATAGGCATGTCTAATGGTCTGTAAAATAATATAGCATAATTAGCATATTCAAATGACAGCCACATCATTTAAAACTCTAATTTACAATGAAAGGCAGTAAAAGAGTCTTTCACATTACTTTTTGAATAGAAAAAGAAAAAATGAATTCATACAACTGTGTTAGAAGCCATGCCTAGACCTATCACAAGTCCTTATGTACTGTAATTAAATATTCAAAGGTACAAGGACTTCTTGATCTAATGTTAAAAACAGGCCTGCTTGCTTTTTTGCTGAGAGATAGACATTATCCAAATCATATATATATGTGCTAGTATAAAACTACAATCTGGTTTCAACTTGCAGAACAAATTCTTGTTCTGCAAGAACAAAGAATGGTTGTGCTAGAACGCACACAAGAAAGCAATCATATAAATAAAGAATTATTTGAGAATATAGAAATATTAAAGACATGGTGTTTCTCAGATGGAGTTACTTCCAGTTGCAGATGGCTGAACAGTTTATGCAAGAACCTGGATCAGCCACACCTGGATGTGTTAGTATGAACCCAGATATCCAGTGGGTAGAAATCAGTCACGGGCTTACAAACCTCTTGCTTGAGTATCCATGAGAAAAGTGGAATCATCTTTTTCTGAAGAATACCCCAAGGTCTGCTGTCTTGGCTGGCCATTTGCTTTAGAATTTGTGCCCATACATGAGACTAGTGGACAAACATCTCTATGTTTATTAAACCCCATTTTCATAGTCTAAGCAGAACTGTAAAACAAGCTTTCTCTACCTCAATGAGTCTAATCTTCCCTACATGGCCCCAGTCTAACTAAATTGATGCACGATAATATGATGTATACAAAAATATATTCTATATCACAGCTATGCACACACAAGGCAGCAGAGTAGAATTAGATTAGGAAGTCCCAGTATAGAAATTTAGATACCCTATTTAAAGAAGTTATTAGAGGTTTGAATTGCTGAAGAAATTCACCTAGCTGAAGAGGGAAAATCCCCACAGCCTTATATTACAGTTCTAGTAAAATTTCCTACCAATGTTAGCAAGCTGTAAGCTTTCCTAGTGCTAATATATAAAATTAATTTCATGCTTGTCTACTCTCGTAAAATCACTGACAGAATACTTCACTTTTTAAGGTAAAATTGGGGACTTATATAAACTCAACATTATTTTGAGCAAACTAATATTTGGATTATATGGCTGCCCAATTAATTAAAAAAATAAAGCATAAACCAAGTGAAAGTTCCTGCTAAGAAGGCAAAAATTTGTCAACAGACACCAGTGCTTTTTTTTATCCCTATTCCCTTGCTGACCAACACTTGATGTGATATTTCATGCAGATGGAAAATGACAGTGAGAAATATGTATGTTCTCTCTATACGTTGTACAGAGTGACAAATACAAAAGAACTGAGAAAGATGCCTTAGGTATAACATTAGGAGGATGGAAATCCCAACAATTATTAAAGTAGAACATTTACATGAGTAACTATTCAGATATATAATTTAAAAATCATAAGCCCCAGGACAGTTTCCTCAGCAGTGTAAAGATGCTGGATCCACTGGTACCCTATGCCAAACAATACAAAGGAAAGGTGTTTGTATTTTGTGTTCCTAACAAACTTTGAGTAACAGAGCAAGCCACATCCAGGGAAGAAAAGGAGAACGAACTAATTTTTGCGCTCAAGAACGAGCAATGTTTCTTAATATTCCAACTATGACTAAAAATAGAACAACCTCCCCTAGATCAGAGGACTATCAGGCAGAACTAATCAACAGGAAGGTGTACAAAGGAGAGAAAGAGACAAGAAAACAATAACTTGGGAAACTTGAATAAGATTAAGTACTCTACCTGCCCTGGGCAACTCCAGCAGGACAGAGAGGCTGGTATGGCAGATGCTATGGTCTTCCTCCTCTGATTAAATTTGCATGTAGCTTATTTGGTCTAAAATTCATATGTCTGTCAAGGACATGTAAGTGTTGATCAGGATCCACCTGGAGCTGCTGCAGTGATCAAAGCTCAGTAGGGCTGCTGGGGCCCCTCCAGCACTCCTCTCCACTGCTGAAGTCAGCCCAAGGGATCTTGCTTTCGATCTCACTTTTGCTTTCTTCACTGCTGTGAACTTCACCAAAACTATTCCTCCTCTTTTCCTTTAGCAATTCATATATGAAGTCTACAGCTATCTCTCAGTTCTCTCTATAACACAGAACACCTGAAAGAAAATTCTTCCACCGCCCTCTTCTCACTATTTCTTTTTTGCACACACGAAGACTTTGATGGAGCTTTTGATGACCCCTCTCTCCCAGAAACATTGTATGAACACTTCCAAACATGAATACAAACATCATGCTCACTCCAGGGTTACCTAGAGTGATGTTTTAACAAAAATGTCACAAATACTTCATATCCATCATACAAATGAGGGCTGGCATATCCAGGCAGCTCTCTGTGCTCTCTAGCACATTTCTTTAGAGGACTTCCCCCCCTTAGGGCTTTCTGCTTATCTGACCTGCTCTTCTCTCCACATACCATCAAGTTCAACAGCAAACTCGCTATTCTTTTGTTGACGTCTCTCTGTGAGACTTACCTTTGATGCTCTCAGTATATCAGCTAGATACAAGAGCTGGTACCAATTCAGGTACCAGCCAAAACAGGCTGGGTTTATAGCCAGGGCCACCTCAAGGCAGCCCGGCTGGCGATGAGAGGAGGAGCATGGGCTGTGTGCTGCTCAGTGAAAGGAGCCGTGCTCCTCAGGGACTGATCACTTCAAGGAAGAATCATTACTCCTGTCTGAAGCTTCTCTCATGCACCTCAGCTCTCCACACAGCCTGAGCACTTGTGAAAGAATGAGTCTCTAAGCTGGGGCTCTCCAGCTCATATTAACTGCAATAAGTGAGAGCATCCAGGGACTGGTTTGTGTGCAAGGGTCACCTTCAGAGGAATCTCTCTGTAGAATAAAGCAATACTTCTCTGTGCAGCTTCAGCCAGAGGATGGACTACAGTTTACTCTAATTGAAGAAACGGTTTTCCTTTTATAATCCAGCTAAACAGCCCCTGTAGTAAAGGCTGATTTACCTTAGCCTCATTTTTCTTTAAATAGCAATTGTCCTGTTGCATTATGTCACATAGACTGTGTTGAAGTGCAACACCAGCCAGTGCTGTACCCCATACCACAGACAGGGACAGGGACATTGTATGTGAAGTGGTAGAAATAATATAAAAGAGGAACCTCTTTTTTTCTGAGGTTAATTACATGCTGTTCTGACAACAACTGCCCATTACACAATTTATGGAAATAGCTGTGATACGGATATGTTATATTTTTGTCACAGGTTTATTTGCATTTCATTTTCTAATTGCAGTAAGGAGTAACTTGATACCTTTCTGTATTTAAAATCAAGTTTGGCAGGAAGCAGACTACAGATTTTGCTGAATTGTTCCCAGTCCATACCATATTATTCCATGACAAAAGAAAGAACTAAAAGAAAGAAAGAACAAAAGAACGAAAGAACGAAAGAATGAAAGAACGAAAGAAAGAAAGAAAGAAAGAAAGAAAGAAAGAAATAGAAAGAAAAAAGTATTTTTGTCAGGGAATTGAATCTACTTTTCTTAGGAGGTAAACGAAATATCTCATTACGTCACCTACACATATTCAGCTACCTTGCCTACTGTCAGAAACACTTGCTCTGATCCTTGCAGTATCATCTCTCAGAAGAGACAGTCACAGCCTCATCCCAGGGAAAAAAAATCTTTCATCTTTCTCGTTCTTCAGAGAGTAACTTCTCATGGTATACTATCTCACTCTTCATCTACTGGAGATGAACCAATGCAGAGAAACTTAGTGGCTGGACCACATGCCTAACAGATCTGTGTGGAACTGCCTGCCATTTTCCCTTAAAATATGCACATAAAACTCCTAGATATCTGCCAGGCTATAAAACAAAAGGCCAATAAGAACAGCAACAAAACTATAAGACAGTAAACACTTCAGATAAAGAAATCTTAGACATGCCACAAGGGAAAGATTAAATAAGAAAGACGGGAAACCAATCTTTTCCCTGTCAGTCTGTCCTCATGGGACTAATCCTTCACTCTTTCAGTGGCTGTAAATGTTGCCCAAACTCTCCACAGTATTCACTGATTCCCTAGAAGACTCTCCCTTGCTATTACCTTGTAGACCTGGGCATGTACCCTCTCCCTGACTCTCACACAGCAGACCCTCTGCCTGCTCAAGGAGTGCCCCCTCTGCACAGGCGCTGCTGCATGTAGGAAAGGAAGGAAAGGAGCCCTTCCCTTTTCCTCCTGTCACTTGCAGGGCCTTTCTTCCCTAGCTCCAAGCACGCTTCACACAAAACATAATATGCAATACATATGCACTGACCTGGCCTATACTCAGTTGGCTTAATGTAATCGCTGACCCCAGTCACTCTAATTTCCTTTGTCAGTCATTTTAATTTCCGTAGCAGATAAGTGACATATGGTCCCAACTAGTGGCTAATTACTAATTGTCAGCTAGAACAAAAGACATTAATGTTTGGTTAATTGTTAATTGCTTTTGACCAATTCCATCAAAATAGTTGGTTTTATTCCCATTGTAATTCAAAATTCTGTTCTGTCACTGTATATATCAAAATAGAAACACTTACTGAGATGGTTTCTGGTAGCAAGAGATGGGGTTTCTTCCTACTGTAGGGTTAATTTCTGTAACTGAGGCACATTTCTTCTGTCTTAAGAAAAAATAAGGACTATTCTGTGAAAACTAAATTCTGCAAGCATTCATAAGCACACTTGACTGCAAAAGAATTACTTTACTTGGACATGTGGTTTGGTTTGGTTCTTTTTTCAACCACTGTTTAGAGGTTGCAACAAAAAGGTATTTATAAGGATGCTCACATTCTTCATAAGGATTTGCAAATTATGCAGTTACGGGTACGATATGATCCAAAACCTATAAGAAAAGCCCAAAACCAATAGTTTGGTTTTAATGAGCTTTGCTCATCTCTTTTGATCTGGTTGGTTTATGGGATTGTGTGTGTGGCTGGTAAATAACACATTTTGTTACAACATCTTTTGCTCCCTCTCCCCAGCTTTCCCTCGCTTGGCTGCCACATCCTGCCACACAGCCTGCCACAGCCATGCCAGGGGCAGGTCTTTCCTCTGCCTCTGCCTCATTCCTGTTAAAACTGCAGGAAAGTCATTTACTCTCTCTGCTTCAGTTCCCCATCTATAAATTGAAAAGAATACTATTTCCAGGACTATGATAAAGGAAATACTTTCCATTACAGACTGCGAAGTGCTTAGGTGTAAAGGTGCTGATATAAGTACCTTAGATAGGTAAGTATCTGGGGTACAATACAGGCAGATAACAAATACCTTAATCCAGCTCCTTATCAAGCTAGTCAGCAACTTCTGTAGAAGCAGGTTGTTGGACACAGGAGAAACCACTTGAGACTCAGAGTGGAATCTATTAGAGAGGTCTGAACTCTACATTAAGAACTGCTCAAAATAGTGAAGGGCTATTAGTCCCAATTTATAGATGAGGCATCTGTGGCAGGAATTTTCAGGAGTGCTTCGTCCGCTGCCTCTGCCTTTCCAAAAGGACAGGGTGCATGGCTTTGCAGTGCCTGCTGACAGGAGAATGAGAGCAGCACGGTCCTCAGCCGTGTGTGGCTCCTGTGATTTCTGTGCTGCCCTGCAGTGCATTCAGGGCTGGCATAAATTAAATGCTGATAAATTCGGACAAGAGACAGAGTGCAGTTTTGCACAAATCCAGTATTATGTTTGAATGGAAGCTCCAAGCGAGCAAAAAATGAGGATCAGGCATCTAGAATAAACTCTACAACAGCTATGAAATTTCAGCATCATGTTTTTTTCATGCATTCAAATGGGATCTGTCGCCCTACGCCTACTCTACATCATCTGACTGGACTGCCTGCTGGGAAGCAACAGTACCATGGCAGCTCTCACTGAGAGATCACTCAGTCACACCGTTTACAGCCATGGAGACTGTAAATCTTCTAGGGAGACTACAAAAGGGTGGCTGTAAAAAAGATATGCTGATTGTTTGTTAGATTTGTCTTTAAAGTACAGTGTTCATTGCTGTTTAGCAAACATCTCACTACAGCAATGGGGGATTATAACCACCCTCCCTTCAGAAAACAAAGTTGCTTCTCTTGGAAAGATACATTTTTCAGGGGTTTGGCTCTGCCATTCTTTTTCTCCAAACTCAGGAATTGAACCATAGCTGTCTTTTATTTTTATGTCCACACTGTTATTACTAACCTGATTGTATCTGTCAGTAGTAAAGCAAATTTTACAAGTATGTTTGCAGCTTTTTTTTGTTTGAAGTCTGTAGTATTTTGCTGACCCTACTGCATTTTGCAGACTGTACTGCATTTTAATGCCTTCACTGTATATGTAATTAGGTCAGTTGTTTACTCCGAAAAGTTATTTCAAGGTCCAAACCAGACTAAACTGAGAAGCTGTATTAGTCTTTTTCAGTTTTGTGTCTGAAGTACACCAGAACTCAAAGAAGAAAAACTAAATGAAAAATGTGTTAACTAACAAGAGATCAGACAGCTGCAAAAACAATGTTTTATAATCCCCCATTTAACATGCACAAATCTTTTCCATTTCACAGAGAAAATTTCCTAGATTCACTTAAATAGGAGCTAAGAATTGTGCAGAAATTACTTAAAATGAGCAAAAATCATATACCACTGTTTAAGCTGCCACTAGCCAAATAGCATTTTGCTAATGACTTCTACTTTCAGACTACAAACCAGACTTGTTTGAGTAGGTAAATTGCTCCTGCTCTTATCCATCATGGGCAGATAACAAAGTAACCTGGAAGATGGTGCTTTGGGTGGGAAGGAGGAGGAAAACTAAGTAATTTCTTCAGTGCATGAAGAAACTCTTGAAATTTTTTTTCCCATTTATTGCAGATGGAATTATTTTGAGGTTTAGGGAACTTTGACCAGTCCCAGAAGCTTTTATGTAATAGCATGAGTGGAACACATTTCATGGATTCACATTTCTCTCTTGTGTGACTTTCAGAGATCTCCAGCTTTAAGACTTGGTGTGCAAAAACATATTAAAAAAAGTCATTGTATAAACACAAATAACATTAATTATTAATATTATTAAACATTTATACAACCACTGCAAACTCCAACAGTTTAGAAAAAATACAAGACAGGCAAAAACTTCCTTGGTTATTGATCAAATGAAATCTGAATTTTAAACCTCCACTGAATTACTATTATTTCTGATCAATTCATTGATTTTTTTGACTGATGTCAGTAAACCAGAAGTTATCTATGTCATAGCTAAGCCAACTTGCCTTTGGTTAAACTCTAAATTTTTGGTTATGAACTTACTGACTCTTTTATTTCAAAAGAATTTGCTTTTAAGGTTCTTCTGCATGTTTAAGATGCAGAA
The DNA here is from genome assembly GCA_013398275.1 of Promerops cafer. NCBI lineage: Eukaryota > Metazoa > Chordata > Aves > Passeriformes > Nectariniidae > Promerops > Promerops cafer. The sequence goes on along the minus strand of VZSE01005712.1, from coordinate 2,573,908 downwards.
GAACTTTTAGCATCCATGACATGCTAAGTACAACTTTGCCAATTCTCTTTTGGGAAGCAACAGGAATAATTTTTTGTTTTTTTTTCTATAGGTAAAAGTGCTATGATAATAACTCTTATTTCTGTGTTTCTATAAGAAATCACAAAAAAAATAACATTAACTTTTTTGACCTGAAACAATCGTTCCATTATTTTTAACAAATTATTAATTGCATTTTTCCTTAGCAATCTGTTACTCATATAAACATTTCAGAAAGGTTTTAGATCATGTTTCTATCAAATAATTAACACTTCTTACATATTTTCATAAGGACCTATTTAATTTACAAGAGGCCTATTAAGAGTTGTTTTTCCTCATTAGATATAATTGAGGGATATGACATTTTGTTCAAGAGAAACTTTTTAGCTTTAATTAGTCAAACAATGCAATGTTTCAAGCTTCCGCTGAAGTTAGTGTGGCATTACTTCATATAAACTAAAAATAGACAAAGAAAAAAATAAGAAGAAGATTTGGAAAATTATGACATACTATAACAATTATATGTTCTGAAATCAGAAGTTTCATAGTACAAAACTGAGACTGTGGTCCTGCAAATATTTCTGCATATGTTTAATTTTAAAGCTGAATTGTTAAACTGGTTATAGGATTGGGGCTCAATGTAAAACATATTTAATCAACCTGATGACAAGAGAATTGTGTCAAATATAATTGAGATCAGAACTGATGTTCCAAATTTGTGATTTATATGTGCTAGCGAATGTAAAACATGAGACCTGAAGTCTCCTGAAAGAATGATTAATGTTTTTGAAATGTTCCCATGAAGCTCTATTCCAAGAGCGTGCAAAATGTGCAGTTTCTCTCCCTTTTGACACCAAGCCAGAGAAAACTCACTGGTTTTGATGGTGTTTCACTTTGCAATTTTAAGTTTGCTTGAACTCCAAACCTCATAGTCAAATTTGAGGGTGGAAGTGGGTGTGAGCCCACACAGGTTGAAACCTTGCTTTCTGCTTGCACAGAGCCAGGAAGTTGTGCAAAGTCCAAATGCAAACTAAAAGTGGATCTGCATGAATATGTATGCATGTGCAGCTAGGGCAGAGCTGAAAATCATAAAGGCCTTTGTTAGTTCATGTTGGATTTCGGTGCAGTCCCTGATTTCAAGACATGCAACAAACCTGTGTGAGTTACAGTTCCCAGAGCCTTTTCCCTTCCCTCTCCCATGGTGTGTCAGCGAGGCAAGTGGAGCTGTTGAGCAGGCTGAACAGTACACTTTGTGTGCTCAGCTAGTCAGGAAGGTCTCAAAGGTTATATCATTGTAAAAGTCAAATAATTAAGCACCCATTACCTACTGTAAAAAAAAAAAAAAAAAAGAAAAAGAAAAAAGAGAAAAAAAAAAAGAAGAGTGTCTTCTGGGGAAAGGAGGGATTCAGAAGGTCTAATTTAACAAAGCAGATTTCAGTGGAAATAGAGCCTTTAACTACATTCTGCTTGACTTCATCCAAAAGAAAGGGATGAGAGAAAAGATTAGAAAAGCTATTCAGTACTTGCTTTCAGCGGTAGAGCTTTGGGAGGTGACAACAGCTACTGGTAATTCTTTCCATAATCTTTTCCCCAAAACAGTATTTAGAATCCTCTTCAAAATTTGGCTCTGGATCTAGGGCTTCATTATTTTTACAAAATACAAAGCCACCTCCCTTCTGTGCTCTTGGCTACAGATTAAGTGTTTCAGTTCCCCAGAAATGTCTCATTTAAAAAAAAGCTGTTGCAAACCCAGGGTACTCTGTTCCACCTGATTCTACTGCCTCCTTGAACACTAGAAAAATCCTGCCTTTGCCCTGAACCCCTCTCAGGCTTCTCCCCTCAGCACCATCAAAAGCTCAACCACGTTTTTGTGGCTGGCTTGCCTCTGCAGTGTCTCAAGAGAAAGAAAAGGCCACTATTTTCTTTTCTGTCGGCCACCACTTCCCCGCCTCTGCTGCTCCTGCCACCTGTGGCACAATGGCTCTTTTCACAGCACAGGCATGATTAAGAATTAACCATTAAAATCTGCTACATGCCATCACAACATCAGGGACTTGGTCTTGGAAAACATTTTGTTGGGTTACTTTTATTACAAAACCACTGAGAAATGAAATATTTTCTCTGTAGAACTTTATCTGCTTCGAGCTTCTCAAACACACATTAATATTGTTTATTGGAAACAGCAGAAAGAAAGCCTCATTTTCAACACACATCAAGTTGATTACTTACATCAATTGTTGTGATGGGGAAAAAAAGTGCTTCATTTTCTTGGCACTGAATATTGGCTGAGTTTATTCACACCTACTGAAATATAAACAGGCTTATGTTTACATTAGGTACTTTGGGGAAAACATCCTGCAGCCAGAACTCTGGAGCGCTTCAGGAATTTTAAATACAGCTATGATATTACAACCTAACTAAATAGGCCTTTCTATTCACTCTTCTCTTTACAATTGCATTTCACATGTGCATTGGACTCTCCAAAGGTTAAAATCCAGACAGAAATGCAGGATTTAACAAATTGATGCTCATTTACCCCACATCGTTCATATCATTAAATTTCATCCCTGCCCAAGGGTCACTGTCAATGTAATTGTAAGGCACTCTGGAGGTGAATGTTATTTAGGGAACACAAGAATTCATCTTTTGAATTGTCTTATATTTTGACAAATTAAATTGTTTTCATTTACATTACCAGAATGAGCACCTCAGTCAAAAAGTAGCAGTAAAGGGGTGGAAGTAACCAGCAGTACGTGAGAGATGGAGAAGGAGACTCACATTGCAAAGACTAGGCTGGGATTAGGGGGAACACACTGCCTGCCTTTGTCATGGAGTTTCCCTACATCAGGTACTACTTCCCATTATCTCATGTCCTTATCATCCCCATCTCTTCTGCTCTGTCCCATCCTGCTTTCCTGTGCCAGTGGCAGGATCTTCAGCTTAGAGAGGCTTTGTACTGCACCTAATATAAAGAGGCTGCTCACTTATTTTTTAGATTTTAGATGCTATTTTCCTTTCAAGCAGTTAATAGATTATATAATCATATAATATACTCATGAGTAGACTCCCAGGTGAGCTTATTACTGTAGGCAGAGATCTTTGTGTAAAGCGTAGCAGAACTATCAACATATGGAGACCTGACTGGTGTGTACTGAACTCAAGTGGTCAGTGTGCTACTGAGGGAAGAAATTGGTTTTAATACAGGTAAAAATCAGTAAGAAAAATAACCACATTTGATCAAGCAAGTTGAAAGGAGGAGTGATGCAAAGTGACATGCTTAACTGCACATAAGGAACGATTATCTGGGGCAGCAGAGAAATTGCTGAATGAAATGTGCTCGGTAAATGAGAATGATTGAGACTGGTACATATTTTAATGTCTACTCCGAGTATTTTAAAATATAAAGATATAGCTTTAATCAGTGTGGTATTTTTATATTTTTAATCTGTTTTAAATTGCTTCCCAAAATAATCAGTCTTTTGAGTGGATACAGGGGATATAGACCAAGGAAGAGGATAGATACCTCTACTCAGGCTTTACTTCAATTAAGTCCATTCCTACAGAGAAAACACACTAAAGCACTTTCTTAATTCCTATGGTTTAAAGGTGCTCATTAGCTCCTCAGACTTAATCCAGGCTTTGACATTGACTTAAAATTTCAGCCTCAGTTTCCAAAGTGTTTTGGAGATTGATTAATATCACTTTGAAATCACTTTACTTCAATCATACGATATAAGGAAACTTACTATAGGTCTATTTCACATACACACATTACTGAAGTATGATGAAAACATTAGAATGATACAAATTTGAAATAAGATTATACGTGTATATATATGAAAAGATTCACAGACACGACTTGAGAAGCATCCAAGCAAGATTTATCCTTCTTTTATAAACGATATTTTTTTATTCGCAAGAAAAGCTTTTTGTTTCCCTGTCTCACAATAAAGCTTTTTTTGTTTTCCCTTGGAAGGCTCTTTTCAAAGGCAAAATCTCCATTGAGAAGCATAACTGTAATATGTACACAGTTGTAATACACTTAGCAAGAGACTGGCAGGAAAGTGAAGGCTGTGAGAGACACTTGCTTTTTTCAAAAGTTTTTTACTGATCAACAGAATAATGTACACTTTATCAGCAAGTTCTCTAAGGAAGGGAAAATCCTCCCAGCCAGGGAGGACAGCCAGGTGGATGGTCCCAGGAAAACAACTTTCCTGCATGTGAAAGTCTCTGTGTCTGTGCTTGTTCATGTACAGTTTTGTCTCCCAGACAAACATTTATTGATTCCATTTAATCCCTGTGTTGCAAAGCTGCTACCTTTGAAAATGGCCAGTGGAAAACTTCACTTGCAAACTAGGGGTTCTGGGAACTGGGCACATTAGAGCAACTGCACAAATTTATATCTAAACAGATATTTTTTTTTTTTTAAAGGAAGACTTTTCACTGAATAGTCAAGGAGACTATTTTGTCTTCCCTGGTAACACTACACTTTCCTGCAATGAGGAAGAAAACCAACATTCTCTTAAAATTTAAGTCTTCCCCTCTCATGTTACTTAGAATTATGATAATATGAAAAAACCCCAACTTGTTCAATCACCATGGGCCATGCTGTGGGGCAATTTCTTTGTTCAAAACATTCTCAAACTAGCAATTCCACTGAAATAAAAAGGATTACTTGAATGAATAAATCCTCTCTAAGGACTTTAGGTTGCTTCCCAGGAAACAACAAATATTTTACTTAGAATTGATCAAATTTTTTAATGTCAGCATGACCTATATGGAAACAGAGCCTGTTATTTAAACTGTGCCCAGTCACGATGGTGTGGAGTTCAGGCATTACTTAAATGAGCAAGAGGGAATGCTAGAAAAGAGGAGTATATATGACCAAACAATCCCAGGATTTTTATAGCCACCATTGCTGATGCAGTGGTTGGTTTCACTAAAGCAAACTATGAACTCAGTGACAACAATGCACAAGAATGTTTGGAGCTTCCCATGAAACATTTTCAATAGACCTTTAATCTTTCTTGAAGATGGTAGAAAAACTATAGCCCTGTTTCTTGAAAAACTCCATTTGTTTTAACTGAGACCTTGAAAATCTCCGAGTTTGGCAAAGGTGGTAGCATTATTGTTAATGAGATGTCTGGGATGTTTTAAACTGAGCAGTTAGGCTGCAAATTATTAAACAGAAAAACAGTGGCCAGTGTATACCAGTTTTTCAAATACAGTGGAGCTGAATTAATAACAAAAATAGTGAGAACTATAAACAGGTGTTACACATTGATTAAGCTTCTCTGATTCTATAATTTTCATAGATTGATTAATTTTTAAATAAATAGGGTAGGAAAAGAGCATGGAATAGCATACAGCTAACTAGCTGTTGTAGATAGCAAGCAGGACTTCATTTAGAACTATCCTGCAGAACATAGGGGAAAACAATCTGAAAATCCTATTTCTGTCTGGAGAATGTTTAATTATACTGGGACATGACAGAAGCAGCACTGCGCATGCAAATCTGAGTGTGTGCATGTGTTGTGTGTGACATGCTCAAGAGCATATGGGCATCTTTTCTCTTTTTTTCCCTGTCCATTATCTTAGCAGAAATGAATACCTTAATTTTTGCTTCTGTCTATAAGGAATTTCATTCTCATTTCTTCCACTTGCAATATATATCAGAGTATATCTAGACACATATCTGTCCATCATTATCCTGCACATCAGAGCCAGGAAACATCCAGGTAAGTGGCTGTTTTTCAAATCCAGTCAACCTTGTTCAGTAGTGCAGAGACTTATGGGCAAACATTCAGATTTGTGTTGTCTATAGTCTATCTAAAAGGTGCAACTGTCCTTATCTGTCCGTAGCTTGTGCTAGTGGGCTTGGAAATCCTGGGGTATTTCTTGGGCCCACCACACCATCCCTGCAGTCTCTCCAGGCTCCTGGGCAGGAGTCCATCCTCTTCCATTAGCCAGCTCTTTTCTCAGGATCAAAGCAGTGTGTAATGAACTGCACTTCACTCTTTGTTTTTCAAGTTTTTCCTGTACTTCCATTTTGCACCTTTGGCATGTAAATGTTAGGCAGGTGTAATGGTGTTTGAGGGGGCACACAAAGCCAATATTTCAGCATTAATGTCAGCAAGGACCTCCTGCAGCAGAGAGGGAGCGTGTGCTGCCCTGGTGGCTCCAGTGCCTGGCGTGGTGACACAGTGGCACATGGCACAGTGGCCAGGGCTTCCCCAGAGAGGGAGCAGGCAGCCAGCCATGGCAGCAGATGGGGGGAAGAGGAAGCAGCCAAAACACGAGATGTGTATGAATGCAACTACTGAAATGTACCTCTCAGCTGAATTTTAAAGTGTTGACCTGTCTCTTTTAATCTTACAGTCCAGTATTGCTAAGCAGCATGGACAGTTTGTGTCTGTAGAAATTAATACTCCGTTTTTCTGTCAATAAAGGATAAACTTTTGATTCATCTGATGTTTACAAGTTCTAGAAAGAACTACAGGCAGTTGATTTTATCTTATAAACATATATAGACATGACAGATATGAGAAAATGTGCAGGTTTAAAATAGAGACTTAAAAAAGACTTAGCCCCCCTCCGCCTTTTATCTGTATTTCAGGGATTTATGCCCTTTACAACATTAATTAAACCCCATGTAACTTAAGGAATGCCGTGTATAAATGATTGAAAACATACTGGCAAATATTTCAAGTCATTATATGATTAATTGATAAGCTTTATAATGAAAAAGTTTTGCCACCTCTGTTGAAAAAAACTGAGGTAAAGAAGAAATAGGAAACAGTTGGCAATGATTTCTGCAGATAACTAAAGGCATGAAAAAATATCTGTGAATAGAGTAAAAAGAATAGGTCTGTTTATTTTAGAGAAAAGATAAATACAAGGAGGCCAGATAAAGCTTTATAAAATAATATATGACATAGAGAGCAGAGAGTGGAATATTCTGCTCCAGGTTTCTCATATTACACAGACAAAGGGATATTCAGTTAAAAAATGACATTTAAAGCTGAGGAAAAAAAATATTTGTCTTCACAACAAAGAAGAATTATACCATGGAACTCTTTGCCAAAAGGCAGCACTGATTTTAGCAGAATTAAAAACAAATTAAGAAAACATCATTTGTATGGTTAGAGTATCCAAAGTGATAGTGTTGAGGTACAAATCATATATAAGTCTAATTTCAAATGCATTGCATTGGAGGAGAAAGAGAAGTAGAAAAATATATATTTTGGGTAAGGCATCCTGAAAATGCCTCCTTCACAGAATCTGCCTCTGAAATGGCAGACCTGTGGGAGTGAATGACATACCGATTATATTCAACTTATTAATTCTCTAATAATAAGCAGGAATAATAAAGGTTAAAATAACTTTATTATTTTTCAGTGTTTTTACTTTGAAGTAATAAAAAACTATTTAAAATGAATATCAGGTGTTGTTTCACTTAGTTGAAGTAAAGGACTGTCATTGGGAGGTAAGTGACACAATAAGAGTGGTAGAAAATTCAAGATGAATGCCACAGTTTCACACTTGGAAATAGGCATTGCTTCATGAAATGGGCTGGATGCCAAAAAATTTAATGGTGGTGGCGAGGAGCTAGAAGAGAGCTGGTGGTGGCTGGGAGGCAATGTCTGAGCTGTAAGCAACCCCCACATTTACTATAATTAATGGTATGAACCGAAGACCCACTCCATCATCAAACTCCTATGGAGAAGTATCATTGCTACAGCTGCTTGGGTATTAAGGATGAAAGTGCCCAAACTAGACAGCTGAAGTGGACATTTACCAGTTTTAGTTACTGAAGACTTAATAACCAATTAAAAAACAAAAAAAGAAAAAAAAAAAAGGAAAAAGAAAAAAAAAGTAGAATATGTGTTAAGGTTCCATATTCCTTTTGGGAAGTGTTTCTTGGAAATTTAAGATACTGCAATGAAAACAAACACAGGCTACTGCTGGCTGTGTGCAGCTCCCTCTCCACCCAGTGAGAGCTGTTGCATGTCTATCTATCGTAGGCTGCACATCTGCCTTTCATCTCAGCAGACTTTGACTTTTCATGACATTATGACACAGAGGTGAGCACAGATGCTTATCCCTGTGCCCCGTTTGAGGTTGTCTCCCTGCAGTCCTTGTCCCTGTGGCACAGCTTCTCACGGGACTTGGATTACAGAGGTGCTGGGGCAGGAGGAAGGGTCTCAAGCCTGTGTTGTGCGAGGGGTGAGACGAGGGCGAGCCGCGCTGCGGCGCGGGCACAGAAGCGCAGCCCCGGCGGGCCCCGCGTCGAGTCCCCGGCAGCGCGGGGCTGCTGCGGCCGCTGCCCGCCGCTCGGCGACGCGGCTCCTTTTATCTCGAGTTCATCGGGCCCCCACGGCTGCCTTCACACTGTTCACATTCGGTATGAAGGCTGTATGTAACTCTAGAGCCATGATCACACACTAATATGCTAATAGGATTAGCATTACGGTTCTTGGGGAAGAAAATTATATCTTTAGATAAGAGGTTTCTTCCACTTTGAAGATTTTGAGCTCTGTACCCCAACACTGCTGTAGTTGGGGGTGGGGGAAATCCACTTTCTTTCTCACCATCTCTCTCTCTGCATGCCGTCCAATGGTGTCAGAAGGTTTGCCTTCCACTTTTTTCACAGCTTTGCCACAGGGTGTTATGATATTTTCCTTCCACCACAGAAGGGGAAGCCAAGGAAGCAGGCTAGTAGTTTACAATAATTAATGCTAGGATTACTATCCCAAGTGTTGTTGCTGATTAGCTACAGAGCTACCATTCTTGTGGTCTCAGGCTGCAGGGCTGACAAGGTAATTTGAGTTGAGGAAACTGTGGGTAGCTGGGAGGGTGTCTGTGGCCGCTGCCCATGCAGGGGTGACATTTGTTACTCAGAATTGTTCTGTATTGTGCTGTACATATCACCATGCCACACAGAACTGCTTTCACTTGACAAAGGTATACTTGGTGAGACGTGTACTACCAAGGTATACATAATTCTCAAGGCTATCTTGCAGTGGCATTACACTTTAATTTCTTTCAGCAGAAACCAACATTGTTCTCAAATTTCCCAGTGTCACTGAATTCAAGGAATTGTGACCATGGAATCCAAAGGATCTCCCCATCCTTTCATCTTTTTAACAGTTCTTAGTGGAGAAAATTGTGAAGTTGATTCTGCTGGATGCTTCTTTACTCCCAAGTGGGGAAAAAAGTCCAAAAAATATGTTGATTTTCAACTCAGGTCAAAAAACTTGTTGGTCACTGAGGCTTAAGCAAGACATGCACTCAATGCTGGTTACAGTGCAGTGTTAATTTTTTTCAGAGTCAACCATTTAAAATATGTCATCAGGACAGAAAAAACTTCAAATTCACCTATAAATGTTTTTTACATAAAAAGTTAGAAAGAGAGATGGGGAGCTTTCTAAAATTGCTTGTTATCCTTAGGTAATATAGCAGAAGGAAATGAGAAAGTTTGGACAAAATGCCTTTTCTTTTGTGATGTTTCTTTCAGGAGAAAGAAACATGGGAAAGGAAAATCAAAATATTTTACTTATAAATGAATCCAGCTGAAAATAGTGAGATATCACACCCATCACTGTTTTTAAGGCAAAAAATTGCTTTCAGGATTACATAGCCACCGTTTGTAACTAGGAAACCATCACCTGGCTTGGTCTTATGCTGCTTCCCCATCAGCCTGTCGTGGCCTTGCCACAGCCTCACTTACTGCACCCATGTTGCTTTGAAACATTTACTGGTTCAGAGGGTAGTTCATAGGTACAAGAAAAAAAATGTTCCAGCAGCAGAAATAGTCTTAGAGAGATGACAGTGTGCTATTTATTGTCTGGCAAGCCGTAGTGGAAGGAGCAAACAAATACCAGAACAGACAATTGTAAACAGAACACTTTAAAGCAGTCTATCAACGTTTTATATTAAATCATCCGTTAAAATTTCCACCCAGACAAGATGACTCTCTGCTTTGGAGGACTGCATGAAATGATATGTTAGAAGATACGAGTGAGTTTGTGATTTCTCTGAGTTTCATGATTGAGAAAATAATTCTGAAATAATCCTGTGCAGAAAACAAAATACCAGTATTCATCTGCCCATATACACATGACTTTTAGAGAAAAGGAAAACTTAGTAAAATGGTCTGACCTATCTCCTATTAACCTGTTATTTTTCAATGACTTTCCAAGATAGCCAATATAATGTTCCTAATATTTAATATGATTCTACCTTCATTTATGGCTCCCTGGTAGAATTGCACTCTACTTTAAATGAGCTCTTCCTAAGAGACAGATTCAAAAGGATTATATTTATGCACACAAGGCTTGAAATAAGACATATCCTAACCTTTAATCATGAATTACTCTCATGGTTTCAGAAAAGCAGCTGAAATCCTAGTGATGTTTTAAGAAGGTAAAATCCTGAGGTTTATTTAAGAGGGTTCTGTTACTTTAAATGTCATATTCTGAAAGCCCTTGTTAATAAAGACTGGCACAGGTCACACTGTCAAGGATAAACAATCATTCCTAAATCCTTTGTTTCAGGCTACAGTGAAACCTAATCCCCATGGTGTTCTTGACTGGCCATGCATGCATGTAGATATGCAACACTTTTATAGTACTAGTGCTTTCTTTCAAGCACGTTGCTCCTGACTGCAAGGCATTTGATTTCTGGTAATTAATCAGCTCATCATACATGCTGTGCTTCTCCCTCAGGCCCAACTCAAGTTAGTGATCCAAAACTGGCCCCAGGAAAAAAAGAAACCATTTATGTTCTTAGTGCACAGAATAAAACCCTGACAAACAGTGCTTGGCTAAACATTGAATTCAGATGGCATTATTTATTTTTTTTGCAAGATACAGGTCTGAGTATGGAGGTTAGGATTTTTTTTTTTTTTTTTGCAAGCAATAAGCCTGTTTTTTCTTTGTAACTTGTAAGTCTGCTTACCTTGTCTGCCCCAGTAGAATGTTAAAAAAACCTGGAACTGCCAAGTGTGCCCCTAAATGAGACATCAAGATCACTATATTATTTTTGAGGTTGTGTGCTTCAGCATCTGAGCTCACTGTTTGAAATATTAGTGTTCATTTTTTAAAAAAACTCTCTGTCACATGTTCATCTGTCATCCTTTATCTTTGTGTTCTTTCATATTTGGCTTATTTGTATAATAGCCTGGATACTGTTAATTTTATCAGATCCAGGAAACAACCTCAGCTTGTGTTGGTAATTCTTCATGCCTGGAGATGTGGCAACTCTCATTCTTTTCAATTATGTACCAGTTGGCCTTAACTGCTATTTGAAAAGTCACCCATTGGTACTAAGGATCCACAAGAACATTAGAAAACTTAACAGGCAAGCTCTCACTTTTTATTTCTTGTGATTAAAATGTAACCTGTATGCTTACTGAGGCACCATGCTCAGCTAGTGAAGACCACTTGCTCCCACGCCTCCATTGGCCCTTGGATTGTGGTACCACTCCTTGTTCTGCAAATGCACAAGGATTTTGAGGACTTGCTTTCTGCAGTGATGAGATACAACCCTGCCAGCATTCATTCTAGGCTGTATTTTTTTGGCACAAGCTAAGCTCTTTATGCTGGTTCTTTTCCCTATGGCAAAGGCAAGAAACTGAAAGGAATTATTTCACCTAATAGCTCCTTGCCTCACAGGGCTGTTCTGAGACTTAATTAATTAATGTTTGTAAAGTGTTTGGAGAGCCTAGGATAAAGAGGTGCTATATAAGCACTGATACAAGGACAACATATTGTTATTATTGACTCCCAGTCTGATCCAAAGCCACCGAGGGAATCAAAAACGGAACTGTAGCCCCCAGTGCAAAAGTGGGGATAGTTTGTCCAGCATAAGTAAATGTAACACAGTCTATATTTATTTTCAAATAATTATGTATAGATATGTATTTAAGCCATGGGTCAGTTTGACCAAGAATTCTTGCAAGACAGGAAAAATAGAAAAGGATTTTGAATACTACTACTATGCTGTTTTTAATTTCCCTGTCTTTTCTTCTTCTTAGCATACCATCCAGATAAGGAAAATAAACCACACTGGGCTATAGATTAAGTCAAATATCAAAACCATTGCATGCTGACTGTGAAAACTCACTCATGCTGAACATTTGTGGGTTATCAGGATCAAAGAGCACTTCAATATTTATCAAAAAGCGTAGCCCACCATGGTTTAGTCTTCATTAACCTGGTGTGTATTTGAAGAACTCAATAGAGCTAATGCAGTCCAAGCTAAAGCTGACATTTTTTGACTTAGGAAAACATTTATCCTCTTGAAGAGATATGTATCAGTTTGTAAATGTTGTGAAAGGGCAGAATAACCTAAGGCTCACATATGCTATTGGGTTGTCTGAAATTCAGCTTTACAGAGCTGAATTATGCTTTGTGCATAGAGTCAAGAATGAACTTGTCATTTCTGTAATACCAGTAAAGCTTATTTCATGTATAATGGGACATCCCGCTGTGCATAGATGATACAATTTTTCTAGTTGGATTTAAAAATATTAAAATGAAAAAGAGGTTAAATTAGGCTGTGAAAGCTTGGGTATGTGTGATACAAAGGGTGTGCAACCAGCTGTAGGGAGTTTTGGAACTACATGGCTTTACTCCCCCTGCTATTTTTGGCTGATTGGGTTTCATGTCTGAACAAGACCTCGAGGAGTTTGGCTCATATAAAAGACTCTCCCCCATATATAGAAAGGAATATGGATCGTAATGGGTGTTAGTTCTGATTCCCTGGCACTGCCTCCAGCTTTTTCAATCTGTTCTTACTGTGCAACTAATGCTCATATCCATGATGTTCATCTAGAAAAAGATCATTTGAAATCTTGCCATGCTAAAACAGTAAGTTAGTATTGCAAAATTAAAAGAAAAGAGAGTATTTATTGATACTGATGACATAGGATATATATGTATGTCAGGGAGAGACATCAGAATGGAGATTATGGCACAGGACCTGGACTCCTGGCTCAGCTTTTCCGTCAGTTTCTTTTCATGACTTAAGCAAGTTGTTTCATTTCTCCAGGTCGCAACAAGGTGTTGCAAATATTTTCTTTTATTTTCTCTGTATGAAACAGCAGGAAGAGAAGCAAATGAGAGAAGGTATATGTGACTGAGAGGATCATGAGTGCCAGAATGGATAAAGAGGAACTGGGACTTTGATGTTTAAAGAAAAATAAAAGCCAAATTGCGGTCAACAACTTCTGGCTGGTTGGAGCTCTAGCCTGAGAAATGTTTCAGGCACAGAAACAAAGGAGTTAGGCACTGTTTGCTGCTGATTTGCTCCATATTCTTTCTGAACATCTGAAAATTTTCTTTTAACACGTAATACTTTAATGGAATAAGAAAGCTGGGGAGCCTTGGACACCCATTCCAACGAAAGATGCGTGTCTTTTGAGTTAAATTAAATCATGGTTGGACCCAGAACTGGTAAGAGATTATCTCCTCTTGAATCTCATAATTATTGCATTCTTGTGCTTCTTCTACTGGGATAATATGGAAATAAAGTACAGTAGTTGGGGAGCATGGTGATCCCAGGTGGACAGTGAAGAACTGTTGTTTGCTATTTAAGCATACTTTATATTTAATACGGTTTAATAATGGTTTTTGCATTTCATTTCCTAGCAACTGAGTTTCTACTCTCAAATGCTAAAGGGAGATGTTTTGATCAGGCACCGTCAGTAATCTGCAACCTGTGCAGATTTCCACATTTTCGCTAGAGCCAGGTTTTCTGGAGCTGTCCCACCCTCTCATCCCACAAAGGTTGTGTAGCCTCTGTCTGCACCAACAAGTTGGCAGCATGTGCAAGTTGCAGCAGACCACACCACAGCCATCAGTCAGGTGCTGGGGTAATAAGGCAAAGCAGCAGCTCCTCATCCACAGGCTTCCTGCTGTAAAGCTGTCTGTCAGCAGGGAGTGGCCTGGGACACATGGAAGATGGGAAAACTCCGTAATTCCATGTATCATTGAGGAACATGTCAGAGTGCTGGTTGAGACTGATCCTAAAAAACTCCCAAAAAACTCTGGGCATTTTGTAACAGCTGCAATAGAAACCTGTCAAGCGAAGAAGAGTGAATATCTGGATCTGCCTTTTTTTAAATGCAAACTAGAAGAAAAATACCAGCTGCAATGGGAACAGAACTGTGTCCTCTAAAGATTCAGTGGTTCAGTTTGAATACCTCTCCTGTGTAACATCTGTGACTTACTTTTTAAAGGACCTGTGCACCTGTAGATCTTATTGTTCTCTACTGTTCGAATTGTTTATTCTTCTAAAAATTATTTTACTGTAGATGTAAATTGGCTCTTTATACTGAGCTAAATAGGAAAGGGAAAAATATAACACAAATTAGGTTGGGAAAAAAAGAAGAGAGTGTTACTGGAAATTGTTAGACTCTTATTTTTTTCTGGTTTTGACATAGGGTTCAACTGGGTTTTCCTTACCAAATTAGTTCCTCCATTGCCGCAGAAAAGACAGGAGATCTAAACAGCTTCCCAAATTAATCAAGTAGAGGAGATAGCACAACCAGAATCTTATCTGAGTTTTCCCTCTGGCTTTTCTACCATACTATCCCTTTACTGCATAAACTTTGAGCAAGTTTAAAGGCGCTCCTGCAGCATAAATATAAGTGGGTTGCCTAAGATAAGGGACACTGCATGAAATGGAAAACATGAAAGCAAGCATACATTGCAACAGCCATCTGCTCAGCCTTGGAACAGGGACATTGCAGAGCTCATCTGTGCATTAGTGGTGCCATTTAATGCAGTTCCTAACAAAAAGAGTTAATAAAATTCATGGCTGTAGCTGATTCACATTATAATGTCCTTCTAGAAAAAGCCTGTACCATTGCTCTGTGACTGTGCACAGAATAGTAATATGTACCGTAAGGCAAACTAAGGAGCCTCAGGTTTCTATTGCTGAAGATAGGCAGACTCAGAGCTCACAAGTGAGTTGGAAAACCCTTCTGGATTGGTGGCAAGAGGCAACCTGTGTTCCTGAGGCAATCTCAGCCAAAGCTGCCCCCAAGCCTGGGAGCCATTTGTTCTTAACACCCAACAACTGTGCCAACAGGGTAAGTCTGAAGAGGAGGTACGGAACAACTGTTATTTACATAACTGTACAATTGTTAAGAAATGGGATATAAGGTCAATGGAGCCTTAAAACACCTCATCAGCATTATCTGCTTCTATGCTCGGTTATTTTGCACATGGTGGTCCACAATGGAACTTTTCAACATTTACCTTTTGCTTAGGCGTTCACTTGCTGTGTCATTTACCAGGAGAAGTAAGTTGATGGCACATGGCAATACTGCAGGAAGGGCAATTACATGCAAATAGATGCTGTGAGGCTGTTAAGAGCAACCATTGTATACAAACAGTACAATTTAATAGCTTACCCTACAAATCGTTGCAGTTATTTTAAATCTGTCATTCTACAGAGAAATATTATTTCTATAGGCTGGCTCTCATTCTAAAGCCTTTAAGGGGTATATTTGCTAAGAGCTACTTCCACTTCATTTACGTTATTAAATTAGGTTCCTCAAACAAATGTTGTCAGTAGTATTAGTAAACAGTTCTTGTTTCGTTTACTGAAGATCGAGCTGTGAATTCTTTGAATGAAAAATTAGAATGTTTTAACATATGCAAAAATTTGGAGGGCAAAATCCATAGCATCAACTATTTTCTCTACTGCTGTAAAGTGGTGTTTTTCCATAGTTTTATGCTTTACACAAACAGAAGAATCCAGAAGTTTTTAAGTACAGAAAGACTGAAAACCAACATATTTCACAGTTTACAAAACACATTTAAGATGCCCTTTGTGTAAGATATTTAGAAAACAAGGTATTTAACTGCAAGATATATTAAGTAAGAGTTCAAAATATATGAAAGCAAATGGCAAAATGCTGGAATCGTTCAGATTCGGGGGACTGATAGACTTTGTGCATGTCTGTGTGTGCATGCATGCCTATGCTCGTGACGTCTTTTATTCAGCTGCCAATGTAATTAACACACAAATGTGGGAGAGGAGGGTGGGGCTTATTTTCCAAATCAAAAACTCCTTGTTGTTGAGCCCAGGATTGCCTCAATTAGGTGTTTCTAAACATCTAATGCTGAATTATTTAATTTGGCATAGATAAGTAAATAATGTGTAAAGAAGGGGGTCTGACCCCACACCTTCCTCTTAGCTGAGCTCCAAATGTCAAGGCTATTGGGCTTGGACAGCAAGGATACATTGCATTGCCATACCCAAATCTTTTTTCATTTATTTTCTTCTAAGTGGCTCAGGGACTATTAATTGTGAATCAAAGTCTCCTTAGTGCTTAAACTGTGTTTGAAAATGAAACTTAGGCTCCTAAGCTACTTGGAACCTTTGGAAAATTTGATTCTTGCAAGGATTTATGCCTGTTCTTTATATCCCACACATGTAGTCCCAGCACTGGAACTTTGAGTCAGAGAAATGGGGGTTTACTGAGACATTTAATTGCTGGATCTCAGGTTACATGAAACAGGGTTGAAATCACAGTCCAAATGACACCTGTGACAAAACTCTCAACAATTTTTGGATTTCACTGAAGGATGTGGGATGAAATTACAGGGGAAAATACCAACCTTTACAGAGAAATGCATAGACTGGAGCTAAATGCTTTCTTAGTGTAACACAAATAAATGAATTTGGCTCAAATAAAATGAATGTTGACAAGTGCTTGTAGCACTGGCAGTAGAGGGTTTTTTTTTGAGTAATAGTATATTAGTATTTTCTACAAAAACAGAGGAATTAGGAGATCCAGGTTCCCTTTCTTCCTGTCTCAGGCAAATTGAATCTATATCTGTCATCGATCACTAGATGCTGGACTGGATAACAACTCTTGTTGGCTTCTATTTAAAAGTGCAGGACAAAACATTGTGAATACTCAATAAACGGGATCCACTTCTGAAATTAACATTAATTGAGACATAGAGGATAACAAAGCCCAGTGGAGACTTTTACTTACTTGAAACAAATTCTCTGTTTCAGAAATTGTTCATTTTCTTGATTTTTACCCTTCTGAAATAGAAATATCAATGGAAATCTGAAATATATTCATGGAAAAAAACCATGCATAAGTCTGTAGTTTGTGAGTACAGTTTAGATGTGACAGTGTTGAAGAAATTGCTGCAAATCAATATAATACAGAATATAAACAAGCAAATATTTTAAACAACCATGACTACTAATTACTCAGTTAAACTGAAAAAAAAGACCTGAAAGTTATTCCCACTTGAAAACAGCCTCCAACAAAACTAGCAAATGAAGAACATTTAATCTTTTCTCTCTTCACTGTGTGGCGGTGCCGACTAATCTGCCTTTGGTGTGTCATACTTGGCTCTCCGTCTGCTACAAAGGTTTTGCCACTGTCTTCTTGCTTAAAAGCCATACAGAAGCTTAAATATCAGTGCAAACAATGTTTAAATGTGCCCAGCTAATCACTGAAGGCATTGTCACAGAACAGAGGAGCGATGCAGACGTATCAGATGCTCTGGCAACAGTAGCATAATCCAATCATTCATTAACATAAATTAAAGCTACACTGTTGCAGGCATAAGAAATGAAGAACAAATTGGAAATGTGGAAGTTAAAAGAACCTGGTTTGGGGGAAACTTTCAAAGCATTGTCCTACACAAACCTTGTCTGCCTTAGCCAATGGACAGGGAATTTCATTTACTGAAAAATGCAGGCTTTGAAGATGCTGATTAACACAGAGTTCAGCCTGGTGTTACAGGCTAGCAAAATGCCTAGACCAAACCTTTGTTTTGAGACTTAAATAATAACGTAACTGCACCTTTTTACATCACCTATTTTTTTTCTCAAAGTGAGAAGTTATCTTAGAAGTAACTGAAACACTTCTCTGGCTTTTGAAGCCTATGCATTATACTCAGGCTACAGTTTTCCCTTCCATTTCCCTCTAGTTGTTGTGAGCTTTCTGAAAGGCTGAGAAGTAGTTCAGAGTGACCAAAAGACAAGTTTGGGCTTAAAGACCAGAAATGCCTTTTCTCACGGCGCCACAGATATCAGGGTTGGAGGTTTTCTCTCTGTCTAGATTGTGCTATATTTTTAGTCCTGGAAGAGCTCTCTATGGCAGCACATTTTTGTAGCATGTGAAATGTATTATGCAGGGGGATTCCACTGTCCCATGCAGAGAATGAAATTCTCTCTACATCCTTGTGTCGTAGTAAGTTTCCATTGTATCTGAAATTACTGAGAAATTATCTTGCAAGCATCTACGTATCTGAATCAAAAAATTCTAATTTAGACCAAGTGACAGATGAAACATTCGTGTTTTGAAGAATAATCTGACTGTATGGATTTAATAATCTTATTACATATTTTATTTAGAAGATGCTTAATCAATTCATTGTGCTAAATTCTACCTTTACTTTTCCAGAAGAATCCAAGATTCCATTGTGTTATTATACATAGCATCTAAATACATCAAAATGCCTACATTTATTCTTTTTGATACAAAGATGTATTTGATTAGCCAGAATTGCTGGAACTTTTCTGTTTGCTGATGTAGCAATATCTGTGTTTTCATCTATTTCTGACTTCAGTCTCCTTTTATTTGCAGCTCTTGCCACTCCAGTGAACCTATTACCTTCAAAAATGCTGTATTTGAAATTATACAGAAAAATCATGTATGTATGTAGTTTATATAAACTTGATTAATATTAACCAGATGAGTAAAATTATTCATGAACTTTTTAGAGAAGTTGCAATGCTTCTCAATGGAACTGTATACATTAACTCTAGTGTCTGCATCTTAATATAACTTAAGTGTTTACTGAGTTTTATAAAATGTCCATTTTTCATTAATATTCCTGCTTTCATGTTGTAATTGCTTTTGAATTTAGCTGACTATTTCGAAGTCTCGCTCTGACTGTATACTGTCGCTTTGCCTTCCCATTGCTCATCTTGTTGGGCCTTATGAATATTTGTACAGTGTCCCTCAGGTTGCACTCCATCAAATGTTTATCATGCTATTAATTTAATACTTTACAATCTAGCACATATGCTTCAAGAGATTTCTCCAGCTGTTATCACAATCTGAAAAATATTATTAAACTTAAAAGAATCTATCTGGAAAAGCAGCTTGTGTTTCAGTGCTTTCTAGTGAACCACAGCTTCACTCTGTGCTTGACCTGGAGGGAGTAGTCCACAGCCCAGAAAGCTATGTTTGCCCTCCCCAGTGGTGCACCAGAGCTTTCTCCCCTCTTGTTCCAGGATGTGCTAGATAACATTTGACTGCAGTAACTAATTTGAAAGACTTGGCATTTTTCTACTCTTAAAGAGGAGGCTTAGCTTGACTCCAAAGCAAAATGGTCTAGAGTCTGATGGGTCTGACTTCAGATGTGCCTTGTAAGAGAAGACAGGGGTTTCAAGAAGAAAGCACAGCATCCTCTGACAATGTGTCTGGGCAGAATTTCAGGCTTGGTGGCAGGAAAAAAAACAACTGATAAAAAAATTATTTCTAAAGGACTCTCTGCATAATGGTTCTTTATATGTTTGTCATCTAAATACTGATCTAACCTGACTTGGCACAGGACATAATTTCAAAATTGCACAAGATGCAAAACCATATATATATATTTAGGAATAAATACAGTGATATAAATAGTGATGAAATGCAATGTGCTTAAGAGTTTCGTGTGAGATAAAATCTGCATAGAAACACTT